>BKZX01027304.1:51110-81452 GCA_014362285.1 Fagus crenata
ATTTGAGGATCCAAACCGTTGGATTACCCGATTTGAGACCTGGGTGGTCACCCAGGCCAAATCATCCCCGACGTGTTTGGATTTGAGGATCCAAACCGTTGGATTACTCGATTTGAGACTTGGGTGGTCACCCAAGCCAAATCATCCCCAACGTATTTGGATTCAAGGATCCAAACCGTTGTATTACCCGATTTGAGACTTGGGTGGTCACCCAAGCCAAATCATCCCCAACGTATTTGGATTCAAGGATCCAAACCATTGTATTACCCGATTTGAGACCTGGGTGGTCACCCAGGCCAAATCATCCCCAACGTATTTGGATTTAAGGATCCAAACCGTTGTATTACCCGATTTGGGACTTGGGTGGTCACCCAAGCCAAATCATCCCCAACGTATTTGGATTCAAGGATCCGAACCGTTGTATTACCCGATTTGAGACTTGGGTGGTCACCCAAGCCAAATTATCCCCGAATTGAAACTTGAAACAAGTTTCAAATCCAAATTTTCATGAAAGGTCTGGAAAAATTCCCAAACCAAGTCAGATTCTCCTTCATTGCGGGACCCACCCGAGTCCTAAGTCTCAATAAGGCAAGTCCTAAACCCAACCCATGATTTTCAAAATATATGTCCCATAAAAAGATGCGTACGTGGCAACGCAACCCAAAAGTGATAAATGCGCGACATGGTGCCCCCAAAAAAAAGAATAAAATAATATAAATAATAATACAATAAATATTGTGTCTCAAAAAATTCATATCTCTCATCTCCTGTGTTTCCAATCACATGTGTGTGTGCATGTGCGCCTACGAAGGCTCATTTGTACATGCACACATTCATATACATAAAATGCAATTTTTGTGCACTAACATGTTTGCTAAGTATGTGATGCATCCCAAAACATACAATGGCATGTTGAACAAAAGGAAATAAAAGCAGAAATGCACAAAAAGAAAAGCATGGGACATAAAAAAGGAAGCAATCGATCCGACTGTTCAAAACTGAAAAGAAGGGTGGGGATGGAAAGATGCTTACCTGTAGGACGCGTAGGCGAAGACGGATCGTCGATCGAAGTCCTGGATCATAAGAAAAAGACAAAAAGACGTAAAAAAGAGGATAAGTAAATCAGCACATTCCGACCGTTTAAAACTGAAAAGAATGGTAGGGATGGGAAGGTGCTTACTCGTAGAGCGCGTAGGCGAAAACGGTTCGTCAATCGGAGTCCCGGATAGCAAGATATGAGTAAAAGTGCGAAGAGGGGCGAAGTGGGGTCTAGAGAGCGAAAAGGGAGAGAAAAGGACGGAATGAGGCTGAAAGGTCGCGCGGCGCGTTTTAAGGTGGGGCCTCGCACTCTATCATCACGCGCTGCGCGTGATCATCACGCGTGAGTCTCCACCTCCGTGTGAAGCCGACCCTTCGTGCCACGAATTGCCTCCTCGTCCCCTGCCCGATCCTTCTCAACCCTCGGAATGTCCATTTGGACCCCGAAAGGACTGGTACGCGAACCGAGATGAACTGCGCGACGACCGTAAGCAGGCACGGAAACCGAGAAAATCTGAGCGGGCAAAAATCGAATCATTTATTCTTTGTCCGACATTCCTTGTGCCAAGAAACGCCAAACAAAGAAGGGGCAACTGTCATAACCCCATTTTTACCCACGAGAGTTTCTCGGGCATCGGCACGCAAAACGAGGCAGCCCGAACCAAGCCGGCCTGATCCGACAAAGGCCCGCCACGTCAAATAACCTCAAAACGGGGTCTGGGGCACATTTCCCAAAATCCGACTAAGTTTTCCCAAGGTTGACCAAGTTTGACTGAGTTTGACCGAGCCGTTTCCGACCCGACTAAGGTCCATTATGCCAAAAAACCCTCAAAACTTGGTCCAGGATACATTTCCCGGAATTCAGAGAAGTTTGACCAAGTTTGACCAAGGTTTGACCGGACCATTGACCAGAACAAAAGCTGAATCGAACTGACCACCCCTAGACCATTGTGGAGAGCATGACGAGAGCTTCAATTCGATACTTTACGGGTCGAAAACGGACGAGAAACGAAGGAGTTATAGACAAAACCATGAAAAACGGTCTAACACTTAGCCAAATTTTGCTAAGTATTGACAAAACAGCCTATTTGGGAGGCAACATTTGCACGTAGATTCTCTCCGACCCGCAGCAACTTAGTCTGCGAGTTGAAACCCTTAAGCAAGAGGGTTGCTTCAGCTACAACGCGCAACTTCCGGATCGTCAAGAGCTCCCCCAGTCAAGCCGGAATCTCGATCAGTAAATGACTCATTGGTATAAGGAACATTCCAACGGCCTCTGTTCGCAGGATCATATCTTGTGAACCTAAGCTCGCCTCTGTGCAAGGCCTATACCTTTAAAACGTAGGTAGCACAAGCTTTCCGACGATACCAAGATCGTCAAAATCCGATATCGGGAGCTACGTCTACCACGCACGCGAAAACAGGTCGACGGAATAAAGCTGTACTGAAAATTCCAGAACTTTCCCATCGACGTTGCCACGTTTGCGCGCAGAGTCTTCCTGACTCACAACAAGTTGATCCACAAGCTCGGGCACGTTGGAAAGAGGACACATTCATGCACAACGTGGAACTCTCGGAACGCCAAGATTTTACCGGGTCTAGCCGGAATCCCGAACGGAAAAATGTCCTCCAACGGACCAAAAACACTTCGGCGGCCCCTGTTCGCGGAACCGTATCTCGCGAACCCAAGCTCGGCTTCCCGCGAGCCTAGGACCTTGAAAAAGAGGGCAGCGCAAGCTTTCCGACGGTACCAAGAACACCGAAATCCGACGTCGGGAGCTAGGTCAAATATGAGCGCAAACACAGATAAAAAGCAAGGAAAAATGAGCCGAAGATTTGGCACGTTTTTCTACCGGACAGCCGCCTTTGCGCGCAGAGTCTTTCCGACTCGCTGGAAGTTGACCAGCGAGCCCGGGTGCATTGGAAAGATGACGACTCTGGCTACGACGTGCAACTCTCGGTTCGCCGGTAGCATCCCCCGTTTGACCGGAATCTTCGCCGGAAAAACACACAAAAACAGCTCCGGCACCCCAACTTCCGGGAGCCATAACTCTCTCGTCCGAACTCCGATTCATGCAAAATTTATACCGTTGGAAAGAAGATGTCAAGAGCTTTCCGAAGATATGCTGTATGACCCATTTTGAGGACCAGAAGACCTCCAAAACTACCCTAAAAAATCAGGTCAGAAAAGGGTACGCGCGCGAAAACTGAGGAGGATTTGGTGGGGGCTGGCGTGGAGGATAAGACTGCCACGTGGCAGCTGCACGCCTCGCGTGCCATCATCATGCACCGCGCGCCATGATGGCACGCCAGGCGTGCACGTCTCCCTATAAAACCAGCTCTGCCCCCTTCATTTGTACAGGATTTTGCTCGGGCATTAGGCCTTCTTGAGCGTAGAATAGGCAGAAAATAGGGGTTTTAGAGGTTTTAGGAAGGGTTTTTGGGTAGTTTTAGAGTGAGAGACTCTTCTCTAGGTACTCTCTCTCTCTAGACTCTTTCTCTCTCCTCTTTTCTCTCTTTTTTCCTTTTCTTAGTGGAAGTGACTAGTGATGATCCCTAAAATGGGAAGGGATTCACAAGGATCCACCTATGTTTATACTTCCTAGTCTATTTATTGCTTTATTTATATTTTCTAGTCTATTTATTGCTCTATTATGCTTTTTAGTTCATTTATTGCTTTATTATGCTTTCTAGTCCCTTTATTACTTTATTTATGTTCATTACATACTTGTGAATATATTATGTTGTGATTATCCCTTCCCCGTGTGTTTTAGTACGGCAAAACCCGAGTGGCTTTGGTGGATTATGTAAGTCCTCTATGAGACCTTAACAGCCATGTTAGCCCATGAGGTGCTTGACCCAAAAAATACACTTCCCCATGTTTAAATAATGTCATTTATCGCTTTATTTACATTTACTACGTACTTGTGAATATATATTGTGTTGTGATTGTCCCTCTCCCGTGTGTTTTAGTACGGCAATCCCGAGTGGCTTTGGTGGATTATGTAAGCCCTCTATGAGGCCTTAACAGCCATGTTAGCCCACGAGGTACTTGACCCGAAAAACACACTCCCCCATGTTTAAATAATGCCATTTATTATTTTTTACTACGTTGTGAATATTGTCATCTTTTCCCCCTTTTTCTTTGTGATTTGGGCGTGATAATCCTGATTGGTCGTGGTGGATTATGTGAGACCTCAATGAGGCTTTATCCACCATGTAATTCCATAGGCATTGGACCCGTTAAAAAATCTTTGTTTTAATGCCATTTATTGCTTATTTACATTTACTACGTACTTGTGAATATATATATATATATATATTGTGTTGTGATTATCCCTTCCCCGTGTGTTTTAGTACGGCAAAACCCGAGTGGCTTTGGTGGATTATGTAAGTCCTCTATGAGACCTTAACAGCTATGTTAGCCCACGAGGTGCTTGACCCGAAAAATACACTTCCCCATATCTAAATAACGTCATTTATCGCTTTATTTACATTTACTACGTACTTGTGAATATACATATTGTGTTGTGATTATCCCCCTTTCCCTTGTGTTTTAGTACGGAAATCCCGAGTGGCTTTGGTGGATTATGTAAGCCCTCTATGAGGCCTTAACAGCCATGTTAGCCCATGAGGTACTTGACCCGAAAAACACACTTCCCACGTCTAAATAATGCCATTTATTATTTTTACTATGTTGTGAATATTGTTATTTGCTCTCCCTTTTTCTTTGTGATTTGGGTGTGATAATCCCGATTGGTCGTGATGGATTATGTGAGACCTCCATGAGGCGTTAACCATCACGTAATTCCATAAGGCATCGGACCCACAAAAAAAAAAAACTTTTTCTTAAAACCCGTTATTTTCATTATTTACAATATTGTTGTAATTATTGTCCATTCTTCTGTTCTGATTTGGGCATGAAAACACCGAACGGTATTGGTGGTTTTAGGTAAGTCTTTCAATAGCACTAAACTCCATGTAAATCCATGAGGCGTAGGACCCGTAAATTGCAAGCATATTTTCAAAATGATTTTTACTCATATAAGTCCTATTTGGCATCGAAGGTTTAGGTAAGTCTTTCAATAGCACTAACCCTTCGTGTAAGCCCGAAAAGGCATTGAAACCCCTTTTCAAATGATTTTCATTCATATAAGTCCTATTTGGCATCAAAGGTTTAGGTAAGTCTTTCAATAGCACTAACCCTTTGTGTAAGCCCGAAGAGGCATTGAAACCTCTTTTAAAATGATTTTCATCATGTAAGTCCTATTCGGCCTCGAAGGTTTAGGTAAGTCTTTCAATAGCACTAATCCTTCATGTAAGACCGAGAGGCCTTAGATTCTTTTTAGATTGCTTTGTTTTATTCATGTAAATCCTATGGTGGTGTCGAGATTCGAATAAGTCTTTCAATAGCATCAAATCCCGACCCCACGAGGTCTTGACCCTTTCCTTAAAAATTCTTGTGTTGTTATAAATTGCATTTTGAATTAAACCTTATATTTATGTCAACCCGTATTTGTCATCCTCATTCCTTTTCATGATTTATGTGCTGCAAACATGCCGTGATCATTCCATACTCATTCATTCTTGTGATTTATGTGCTGCGACTATGCCGTGATTATTTGTTTGGATGTTTTACCATTTTACCGTCTTGATGTTTTGCTTGTTTGTTTACTCGCTTTGATATAAAGAATGTGATTAAAATACACTTTGGCATGAAAACTTTAAAAAGAGTAAACATGGTAATGTGAGCGTTAGAAACGAAGTTGGTGCAACCCAAGGGTTACAGCTCGCCCTGGCTTTGGGACACTATGGTATGAATTCTTAACACGGGGGCGTGGCTGGTACGTGCTTTCGTGTAAGGGATTCTACACGTTCTAACTCCCATAGGATCATGGTCTAAAATTCCCCAAAGTGTGAATTAATCACCCAAAACCCCGTCATTTGACGGACCGCTTTATCCTTGGAAATCAAAGGTAAAGAGATCCCGAATATGGCACCAAAAATATTAATTGTTTGTCCCGGCACTAGGTGTTAGGATTTCGAGTATATCCTACCACCAAAATGCCCAGAAATTTAAAAAATACAAAGATAAAGGATGGTGAAATAAAGAGTCTAATCAAAACCAAATTAGGTCAAATAGCACTTGCCATCCTTGGTATGTTGCTCGACCGAATTTGGGACATTTGTTCATAATTAAAACCAACAAACCTAGGCTTAGCAAATAAAGGGAACACTAGAAGGGAGGTAACCGTTTTCTTAAACGGATGTCGTGGGGTGCCTAACACCTTCCCCATGCATAAGCAAACCCCCGAACCTGTCTCTGGTTCAAGACCATTTAGTTTTAGATGTCTAAACAAGATAAAATCTATTAGACATAGGTGCCCAATCACACCTTAAAATTTCCCATGGTTGGTGGCGATTCCAAATTTGTGCTCACACGCACACACGTACACAGGTTCCCACACACACACAACTCACATCTCGAAACGGAAAAGAGATAGAGATCACACACAACACTCGCCAAATGAGGGTCGGTATCTAGGAAAAAAAATAATATAAATTAAAATAAAGAAGATTTTTCCGCCGGTGTCGACAATGAGTATAGAAAAATGAGTCGGCCAAATACGACGTACTAAAGTATGTTTTAAATGGACGACTGTTACACAACCATAAAACTCCCTTAATTTCCTCACTAATGCGACCGTTACACACTTGTAAACTCCCTTAAATACGACTGTTATACTATATATATCTAGTTGAACTAAGTACGCACACAAACCTATGAGAAATCTCTCTCAATTTGGGAAATATAAAGATCCTTTGCTAACTTAAGCATCGGAGCCTTCCTTCCAGGGCCCACCCTGGCAGGGTCTTTGATTATGGTTTTATTTTTTGCAGGTATCGACGACTCGATTTGGCTATGCAACTGACGATGAAAATTCACACATCATCACTTAAAAAAAACTTTAATTAATAAATTAAACTTGAAAACTTTCATTCTTGAGACTTGTTGGCTTCCCCACATTTTTACATGATGACGTTGATATGTTCCTTACATTACATTTCCTTTATATTTATAACTTATTGACTTTGTTCTTGTTCTTGAAATGTATAAATTTGAACACTTGGAATATTCCTATATCTTGCATAAAGATTATAATGTTGGTACTTGAATATATTTAATCCTACTTTTTACTTATATCTTTTAGCAAAAAAAAAAATACATTTTACTTATATCACATGAATCATATTAGTGACACCCATGACCCACCTATAGTGGTAAATACGTGGAGCATGGTCTGGATTACATTATTGTTATATGTGATGTTGTGGAGGATGTAGGGTTGGTTGTGGAAGTTCTATTCGCCCTTCTTACATTGAAGTCGATATTTGAGACATTGCTCCTACTTGTGGGTTTGTTTAACACACATGACATGCTGATACAAATCAAATCTTGAAATATAATTTTTGTTAAGATTTTTTATAGTGATACGTAAACTTGGCATGATCTGACTCACTTTGTGTGCGTTGCTTTCAAACTTTTTACATAAGTTGAAATTTGCTTACACTATCGATTCTTATTTATAACGTCATCATTTATCATTGTTTGATTGATCCAATTCAATTTCGTTCATAACTCACCATTGTATTCTTAACTTTCTCTGGCATTCTTTCGTTTATTGTGTCAAAACTCATTTTTTGTAGAGTTTTTCTTTACTATTAAAAGTTCAAATATTATTTTGGAGTTTACTTTGTCAAAGTTGTTTAGAACACGAGAGCTCGCCAGGGGATTGGTCTAAAATCTGGTAACAACAACAATGTATTGAGAATCTAGTGCACAATCCTAGGAACTAAATTCTTGATGAGGAGTTGTAGATGCCCACTTTTTACCCAAATCCATGGCAGCCCAAAGTAAAGTTCCAATCTTTGCTCTTAAGCCAAAATGTGACTCAAATCCAATTAGTCTACTGCAAACCAAAACATAAAGCTTGGGCCGCTGGCAATAGGTCACTAAAGCCCAAATTAAGTTTCCCAACCCACTTATTCAAATTTTGCCAGCTTAGTCTACTGTGCTGTGAAACCCACCAGAACACACTTAATTTAACAAGCAACAACCTATACCTGTTGACTCTCCAATCGAGTGCAACTCTCAATAAAGTGCACTGTGCATTGTTTTTCCCAACAAGCCCTCACAATGCTCCATGGTTGGAGCTTTGCAATTCAAAAGCTCAAGCCATTACACAACAGACAAACACAACAGAAACTCAAGTTACACAACAACACATCTGCTGCACCTTGGGACCCACCAAAGCTTGCTTACCAAAGCAAGCAATGTATCAATCAGGTGCAACAACCAATAAAGTGCATTGTTCATTGTCTTCTCCAACAAAAGCTCTCACGATCCTCCATGGCTAAAGCTCCTCAATGCCTAGCCAGCCAAAGCTTTACACAATAGATACAACAGACTTGTCAAGAATGATAGGGACACAACGAAAACATGGGGAAAAAGAATTCAAATATTTCTCATTTTTCTATCAAAACAAGATAAGATTTGGTTCCTTGCAAACTAGGGGCGGGCAACGGCCATGGCTCAGATCCATGGTGATCACTGTTCATCCTCATTAAAGACTTAGGGAAATTTGGTTTGGAGCTAGGGGAGTTAACTCTCAAAGGTTTGATGGTTTGCCGTGAAACCAGCATCGTATCTAGTAGGAGATACAAGCTACAGTAAGTTCCATCTCAAACCTAGAAAACGTGCATGAATCAACCAACCCACTGAACCATTACTATTAGTGTCAAGTGCTCACATATTCCCATCACCATGAATGAGTGAGCCCTCTGATTGAGGTCTGCCATGGCCTCTAATAAACCTTAGGTAATAAGGATTATTTTCCTTTTACAATAAGGTTCAACCAGCCTTTTTCCTGACACACCAAAAATGGTTTCAAACTTCCAATTATCCTATGGATTAAAGGAGGTCATAGGTCTTATCCCTAACCTCTAAAAACACTTAATCCCACTATAAAAGGGAGGGAACTTAGACCATAAGGGGGCTTTTGAAGGTTCTTGAATCTGAAAATCACCATAACTCCATTACTCTATATAAAAACATTCTAAAAGAGAAAACACTCACTAAAACTCCATCTTCAACCTTAAGATTTGATCTATCTCTCTTCATTCACAACTACACAACAGTCGACGCAGCCCGTGTAACTACACAGTAGTTTGCAAAACTCATTTAACTAGTATGCCAAACCGTCTTTTAGCTTGACTCAGGAAATATCCAACATAAAGCCTACTGTTCACTCTCTTCCTTGAGATGCAGTACAAAAAAACTCTCTCTTACAACCTCATGCACGTTTCATAGAGCTAACTCTCTCCGTACATGATCAAACTCCTTTAAGTCTTTTATGATTTTATTGGTGTGCAGGCCTTCATGGTATGGCAGACACCAGTTCACAAGAGAATTGCTCATTGGCTCACAAAGGGTAGTGTTTATGGTTTTGGTTAAATTTACAAAGATAATCTCCTCCATTAAATTATGCGTTGTGGTGCACCTATTACAAATCAGTTTACTTGATTTTTTAGTTCATCTCAACATGTAAAAGATTACATATTAATATTTCTTTTTAGGCTTTATTAACAAAAAAAAAAAAAAAAAAAAACACTCTTGTGGTTGTAGTGTTGTATTCCACTTGGATTTTGATCTGGCAGACTGGTTTTCATGTTCTGATAGACACCAAATCTCGAGCTCCTTGTCCCACCGCAGACTTGAACTTGACAGATTCAAATGTGGTAGATTCAAACGTGGCAGATTCAGACTTAAGGGAATTGCACCATCAACTGCTAGGCAAACCACTAGCCTAGTGTAGAGTTTTAGACTCAACACCCCCATCAAACAATACAATCCGCGTTCCAGCATTCACAAGGCAACATGCGGCAAATGTGGAAAAAAGAGCATCCACAGGAGTCAAACTCAAAACTCTTGCCATCCACGTTCCACCATTCACGAGGCAACATGCAATAAATGTGGACAAAAGAGCATCCACAGGAGTCAAACTCAAAACTCTTGCCATAAAAGTTATTCCTTAGCTGCCAATGGGACGATCTAAGCTCATTCCTACACAGGAAAAGAAAGATTTACAACATGCCAATCTCGAAAAAAACATTATAGGCACATGTAAGAACTATAATTACACTAACTAGTTTTGCAAGATTGTAAGACACAATACATCGAGTAATAAAAATTATAGTCCAATGAATAATGGCGAGATAAATAGATATGCAAGACCTCGTGAGCCTAGTAACTGATCCAGTTAGCCTATAAAATCGATTAGGAGTGGTATAGGATAGGTCAGGATGTGGAATCGAGGTAAAATTACTATTCGAGTCGTAGGATCGCGATCATACAACGGCTCTATGGATTCTATGTACTATTGACGACTAAAATGGGTTTTGATTTGTTGGGTTGTTGTCTTATTGTTGGGCCTCCAATCTGAGCTTGGGCTGGTTGTTTGGTTATTATCTTTTTGCCTTATTAGCCCAAAGGCCGTAAACTCTTTTAAATGAAAAATAAAAAAGAACAAGCAAAAGTTCATTTCAAAATCGTATAAGAAATCAGAATACTAGATTATAAGTTGGACAAGATTTACCTCCAACCCGGCTTAGAGAAATTCTCCTTCAACCCCACTACGTGTTAATTAAATAGACTAGTCACATATGTTATTTTAAAAAGTCATATGATTCATTAAAAATGTCATGTGACTAAAATACACGGGGATAGTCTATTTAAGTGCCACGTAGTGAGTTGTAGGAAAATTCATCCAAACTGGATTGGAGGCAAACTATTTCCTTATAGGTTTTTTAAATAACATTTATACGAATATAAGTTTTTTGGAAATCCGTAAGGTTTTTCTGGACTCGTAAAAGGTGGTCAATGCAAACCCGAGCCACTAGAAGGTGGGTTAGGTCAAGTTTACACGAAAGTCAACCCACTTTTTAAGGAAGGAAAAAATATCTTTTTCTCATTTGGTTTTGGCTTTGTTTTATTTCACAATTGTTAAGTGTTAACTCTCAAACCTTATTTTATCTGAATCTAACTTTCCTAGTTTCTTCTCTTCAATATTATCAATCTTTCTTTTTTCTCTAAATCAAGTGAGGGTCGACTTTTCTCTGCCTTTTTGATCTCGCATTCTTGCACAACATCCATTGATATGTCAATTTCTGATCTCCCTTTGCTAGGACTATCACCGATCGAACATCATTAGTCATTGCATTCAACTAGTAGGATACCCGCGCGATGCGCGGTTTATATCGTAAGTTGTAATATAATAAAGAAAGTTATGTAATGAATGCTTGATATCATATGTAATTTGAATGAATGCTTAAAATACAATTTAGCAAATTATTTAACACTTAATTGAACAATTGAGGAATATTAATCTTAGAAAATTGAAAATAGAACGCAGATACAAAATCTTTAACTTAATGTACTATATTATGTATATAAATTACTATTATTTAAACCATTGAAATATATCTGAAAAAAATTACATTAAGTCAAATGTATAATGATTAACTACATTAAACACATAGAAAAAGTTTATATGAAAATACAAATATAGGTTAGTAGGAAGAAGTTGAAGTATCAATATCTTTAGTTAGCCATTAATTGTTTTCCAGCTGCATTTGCCATTAACCTGAATTCAAAATTTAAAATATATTAGTTTTGTATTATTGGAACTTCAAAAACATATATTTTTCTAATGGTAACGTACAGATGAAAAATATGATTGATGTTGAGTTTATAAATACATACCTTGTGACGATTTTGCATAACTCTTTGTACATTAAATGGTCTATGTCAGCTTGGGACTTTAAGAACTGCCATTTAGCAGCTAAATTTTAAAACAATTGTCTCATAAAAGTACATGTAGAAATAGATTAGTAATAATTCAATACCTGTGTTATCACCATATCGTTTAATCCTTTTTTTTCCTTGTCTTTATTCTCATGGACGTTTGAACTGTCAATTGAAGAAGAACAAAATAGTTTGTAAATGTTTGGATAGTGTATTAGCTAATACCCAATCCAAAATGATGAAGTGACACACCTTTCATATAATTGTGAGATCAAGACTCGTTTCACTAATCTCCATAGATGAATCTTGTCAGTTTGAATAGTACATCCCCAACCGAGGGAATATATTCGTAATTTCACAACCTAATCCATATAGATGACAATTGTTATTCCAATTCGAATAATATTATAATCGAAAAATGATGATAATCGAACATAACATTAAGACATGTACCTTATTATCAATAGATCCTAAGTTCGATATTGACTGGCTGGTCTTCCACATCTCCCAAAGATCGGTGTCATCAATCTAAGCCATGTTCAAATAAGTGTAAGACCACAAAAACATTCTACTAAGGTTTTTTAAATTAAATGAAAGTTTTATTGTCTTCTAGTTTCAAGGCATTCATTTAAAGAAGACATGTGGGTACTTTTAACACATACCTTGCTACTACTAATTGAACATTTTTTATGAATGGTCAATCCCTTGAATTTTTTTTTTCGATCATCCAATATTGGTTTATGCATCATTGCATCCTTCCTGTTAACATTATAAAACAAAACTGCTATTAAAAGAAAGTTAGGAAAATATTTTTTTATTTTCTACTTTAAAAAGCTTGTAAACAGAAGAGCCAAACAAAACTTGTAAATAGTGCTTTAAGTTTTGACTGGTATTTAATTTATCTTTATCATCAAAAAAAAAAAACGGCAGTTTAAGATTATCAACAAAAGCAAACAAAAAAAAAAAAATGGCAATGAATTAAAAGTTTTATCTTTATATCAACAAAAAAAAAGAAAAAAAAAAGAAGATATTGTAAGATTATCAACAAAAGCAAACAAAAGAAAAATGAATTAATTAAAGATTGAGAGTGTACGTGACATACTTATAGAAGATAATGGAATTTTGGTTCTTGACAATCACGTAGAGAGTAAAGAGATGACACCAGGGACACAATGCCGATGTTCAATTTGTGGATCCCACCAAGAATTGTGCTCTGAACCGCTGACTGCCTTGCTGCCTACTCCTACTTCACACAAACAAATTTGTTGTTTTTATTTTTGAATAGGAAGAAAACTGAGTTACGGTTTTTTGTATTTTAATTCAACCCAAGTGTTGTATTGTTTGATCCAAGTGTTGTATTGTTTGATGAATCACGAAATTGAGTTTGTCTTACAAACTAATGTGGCATACGTTAACATCAGCAATTAAAACCTTCCCCGGTGAAGGCGATCGAGAACTACTGTTCATCGGGAACGTGAACACCACTTCATCACCAGGCTTCACTCTCCTCCCTTTACACGTGGACAGCCTGGAAACTTCACTGCAGCCTACAAACCACCACTCGCTCCCGAGCGAACTCTCTCGCCGACTCACGTCTTCTACAAAACCCTCACCGGAGTCACTAACGCTACAATCAGTAGCATTTGTTTCGTGCTCCGAAGAAGAGCGAGAATTCGGGTTCTCGAAGTCGTTTCGCTTCGAATTCGCGACGACGGTGCGAGAAACTCTGGGGGTTTTGGAAATGGCTGGTAATTCTTTGGGTTTGAAATTGGGCGTGTCGAAAATAATGTTGATCGCGGCGGTGGCGTCGTTGTTTGCCATGTGTAGGGCTCTGATTATGTCCATGTCAGACTATTCCGAACCCACGATTGATTGGGTCTGATCGCGATCTTGAAACATGAAGCATCGCTGGAGGGCGTCCGAAAAATGGACCTGATTGAAGGCTCCGAAAACTGGACCGGCGGCTCCTCCACCGTGGTTCAGGCGGCGACGTGATAGCTTGACAATGGCTGGAGGGTGATCGATGATGTACTCTCCGTTGACTCTCCCAGGCAGATCCACCACCGTTAATCTGGTATTCTTTTTTTTTTTTTTTTTTTTTTAATTTAATTATTTTATAAAATTAACGGTGACGTGTTAATTTGGTATTTTATTAGCTGATGTGGCAGCCACATTAGTTTTTTAAGACACATGGCAGAACCTCAGTTAAAGGTTTCTGCCTTTATATATATATTGATTGTCGACTTTGATGTTAATTAAAAAGAAAAATATCAAAAATCAATACAGCTCTAATTTTTAGATAGTTTCTACTCAAGCTAATTTTTCTTTAAAAAAAAAAAAAATTCTAACTTTGCTAACAAAAGGAATGACTATCGAAAAGAAACTATATATAGCAAGAAGCTTCAATTACTCGTTTAAATTTACTTTTTATATCGGATTTTCTTTAGTCATCTAATAATACATAAAATTCCCTAAAAACATATTATGTAAAAATTAAATATTTATAAAATAAAAAAAATTATACATGACAAACTTTTTATTTAATCATAAAATTTTTATAATAAGTTTTTAGTGTTAATTATTTTCTATAAGATAATATTGTTTTTTTAACACTCTTTTCAAAATTATTTAAAATACTTGGGTTTCAAATATACTGTTCTACGTAACTCATACGTGATCCTACCATGGTAATGTTTTTCTAGGTTCTTTAGACTCTTGGTGGGAACCTTATGAAAAGGAAATGTAAAAGACCCAAATATGTTTCTAATATTTGGGTGGTGCCGGTGGAGGACAAATTTGGGTGGTGGCAGTAGTGGAGGACAGATCTGGGAGTCGAGGTGTGGTTCTCTGTTTGGGGTTGTCTAAAAGCGGTTTGGGTATTGCATGGGTTGGTATGGATCGGGTGGGCCAATTGGGTATTTTGTTCTGGTGTATTTTTAATTAAAAAATGATCAGCCACATCATTTTTCCGTTAATCACGTAGGCAAGCAAACTAACGGAATTGGATGGAGGGACCAATAACGCTCATTTCAAACTTCCAAAAACGCTTAATGGGTAAACTTTTGGTACTATCATTGTATTTAAGCATTTTTATTTTAACAGTGATAGAGCATTCAACATAATCAATTTCTCTCTTTACCATCAATTCCCAAATCCGTTCATTTTCTCTCCTTGTACCAGTCCACCCCCAACCCAAGAGAGTTCTCTCTCTCTCTCTTCTCCGCCGATCCTGCTAACCTTTTCTCTCTCCCTCTTCATCGGTTTGCCCTAGACTATTTATATTCAAAGCTTTTCATACTTTGTATTCTTTCATCAAACATAGCAAGGGCTTATATTAAGATTAAGCACCCTACGAAATGTCATGACATTGTGCTTCCATTTACATTCACGGAGATTTTTATTTAGCATCAACACAAAAGGACTTTTTCTAGACAAGAAATAATGAGCAATCACCTAGTTGTAGCACAATCTTTGTAAAGGGGATAGAAAAATTGGATGATTTCGATATTGATCAGCATAACAAGAACTTTAAGTGAGGGCTGGGGTGGACGGATGGAGAGAGAGAAGAGGTTAAGGGGACTATCAGAGAAGAGAGAGAGAGAAAACGGGTTGTGAACAGAGGAGAGAGAGGGAACTCTATTAGCCCATGGGGGAAGGTCAGAGAGAGAGAAGGGGTAGGAGAGAGAAAGTGAACGGGTTTGGGGGTTCATGGTAGAGATAAAATGGGGAGAAATTAACTTTGTTTAATGCTCTCATATTGTCCCTGTGGCTTGTTATTATTATTGGTAGAATATAGAGTGAAGCATATAAGTTGGGACAAAATGATTTTCATCCATGATTTAATCCTATTTTCATCAACAAAGATGATACATTGGGAAATTGGTATCTAATTTTAGTTGTTCTGACAGAAATTCGGGCTAATTAAGCTGTACGTATTTATAAATATCCATACTTGCTCAAACTTAGTTTGCTTCAATTCCTCTTTGGAATCTATGTTGTTATTCTTCATTTAGTGTTTGGAAAAAGATGAATCGAAAAATATGATAATTAAGTACAATATTACAAAGAAGTGACAGGAAAGTAAAAGAAAGAGAGAGAGAATATTGTCTCTGTATATATTTTCTATTATATGTTACACTCTGTACTGTTATCTGTATTTATAATTATCATTAGTGTAAAACTAACACTAACAACTCTATAACAACTGTAACAAACTTTGTAACTGATATAGCAACACGTGGGTTAGCTAAGATGAGTCGGTGATGAGCTGGCTGAGACCTTTGACTATTTGACCAAGATATTTCAAAGTTTTGTATGTGTGCAGTGTGCAGCACGTGTGAGAGACAGCAGATGATAGCCAAGTATATTTAGTGTGCAACACGTGTGAGACAACAAATGATAGCCAAGTCCCTAAATATACTTTCAACCCCCCTCAATCTATGGCAGCTGGAATGGAAGCAAGAGATTGTCACGGAGGCACGTAAAGCTTGAAGAGGTGAGAGACTTGATTAGAATATCAGCCAACTGGTCTTTGGTAGAGATGAACTTGATGACAATATCACGGCGAACAACCTTTTCATGAACGAAGTGGTAATCCACTTCGATGTGCTTGGTGCGAGCGTGGAACACTGGGTTTGATGCGAGAGCAAGTGCAGAGAGGTTGTCGCACCAAAGAATGGGAGAATCGGCAAGGAAAACACCTAAGTCTTTCAGGATCATTCGAATCCAAAATAGTTCAGTCGTAGCGGAAGCAAGGTTACGATACTTAGCCTCGGTAGATGAGCGGGACACCGTGCATTGTTTCTTAGAAACCCATGTGATTGGAGTAGAGCCTAAGAACACCACGTAACCAGAGGTGGAGCGATGATCTGATTGATCGCCGGCCCAGTCAGCATCGACATAGCCTTGAAGTTTGAGAGAGCTAGGTTGAAAAAGGAGAACACAATGGAGAGTGCCTCTGAGATAATGCAAGATGCGTTTTGCTGCCATAAGATGATCTTCAGTGGGTGAATGCATAAATTGGCAAATGTGATTCACAGTAAAGCTGAGATCAGGATGAGTGAAAATTAAGTATTGTAATACACCAACTAGACTGCAGAATTGGGTTGGATCAGAGAGGGTTGGACTATTGGATTTGGTAAGTTTTGTAGTGGAAGAGTATGGGGTAGAACTAGGTTTGCAATTGAACATGTTAAAACGATTCAGGAGGTTAGTGGCATATTTTGTTTGGTGAACAGAGAAGCCTTGGTCATGATATTGTAGTTGAAGGTCAAGAAAGTAGTGGAGGGGTCCAAGGTCTTTGAGTTCAAAGGTGGTCTTTAATTGGGAGATAAGGTCTGAAATGAAAGATTGTGAAGTGCCAATGATGATAATATCATCAACATAAAGAAGAAGGTATAGAGTAGCTTGAGGAGTTTGGAGAATGAATAAGGAGGGATTTGCAATGGAGGCAGTAAAACCAAGAGATTCCAGTTGAGTGGTGAAGCGCTCAAACCAAGATCTAGGGGCTTGTTTGAGTCCATACAGAGATTTATGAAGTTTGCAAACATGTGCAGGCTTGGAGGCATCAACAAAACCAGGAGGTTGCACCATGTGGACATCTTCTTTGAGAAAACCATGGAGGAATGCATTGCTGATATCCAGTTGACGAAGAGGCCAATTAAACTGAGCTGCCAAGGTGAGGATAATTCTAACAGTGGTTGGCTTTACAACAGGACTAAACATTTCATCATAGTTAATCCCTGCCTGTTGGTGAAAGCCTTTGGCAACCAATCGGGCTTTATACCGAGATACTGACCCATCTGCATTCCTCTTTATTTTGTAGACCCACTTGCAGTTGACAAGATTCATAGATGGAGTTGCTGGAACAAGGGACCAAGTACCTTGTTGATGAAGAGCAGAAAACTCTTCCTTCATAGCATCAATCCATGGAGGAAGAGCTTTAGCAATGGTGAAGGATGGAGGTTCAACATCAAGGTAATTAGGTTTGGTAAATGTGAAAGCAACTTTCTTCTTGGAAATACCTGATTTGAGTCTGGGTTGCATAGGGTGTATGTTAGATACTATGGGTGTGGGAATTGGGTCATGGGTAGGAGATGATGAAGGTGCTGTTATGGGAAAAATGGAGGTATTGGATTGGGGAATGGAAGGACTGGCAGTGGCTATAAGAGGTGAAGGTGGGGTGTCATCAGTGAGAGATATAGTATTTGAGGTGGGAATGGAAGTGGTTGTATCAGTAGGAGGAAGAGTTGGTGGTGCAATATGGGAGTTGTGTGGGATAGGTCCTAGTATAGAGGAGGAAGAAATTGTTGGAATGGATCCAAGAATAGAGGGATGACAGCAAGTTGTAAAATAGAGAAGGGAGCTCAGCCATGTGTTGTTGGGTGAGGAAGGTTCTAGAGTAGAAGGAGTAGGTAATTTGGAAAATGGGAATGTGACTTCATCAAACAGAACATGCCGAGAGACAATGAGTTTATTGTGGACTAAATCAAGGCACATGATGAGTTATGAATTATGACTCATTAACCTTATTTTCATATGACTTTAATGGAATTTTCTTGCATCCAATTCTCAATTACGCGTAAACTAGGACAATTCTTTCATACCATTGCATAACATAAAATTTATTCTTTTACGTGTATTATTTTATTAAAAATTCTACATGCCTCAGTTGTACTTAATTTATTAATGCAGACATACTCTCAATGGAGCACACTGAAGTACTCTTATTGTCTGGACTATTGGTGCAAAGTTTAGTCATTTATATAAATCTACAAAGTGTCAAGTGGATGCAATTGATTGCCTAATGGGTTGTTTTGAGGAGAATTCAAGGGAGAGATCCTATACAAAAAGGTGGAGCTGAACTGATAAAAGAAAGAAACAAAAAGAAAAGAAATAGCTTCAGGAGGTGCACGTGGGATAGAAGAAAGGAAAAAGAAATTGGTTAATAACCTAACATTTGTGGGAATTAAAGTCATTTGATAACCTAAGGAGGGAGCCGCGCGGAATAAAAAGAAAAGAGAGAAGAATAGGTTTCTTTGATAACCTATATAAGGAGATATATATATATATATATATATAAGGATGGGGGCACAAGTGGCGGAGGTTATATTTTTAATATAGGTGAATGACTTATAACCTAGAGGGATGCGGCAACAAACTGAGGGGATTATTAGTTTTATTCCTTTGACAGTCCAGCCGCAAGAGAGAAAGGAGAGGAGGCAGTGCTGAACAGAAAAAGTGAAGAAGAAGAAAATCAAGACCATGAGTTTATCTTGTGCTTTGATATTTTTCTGCACTTTAATATTATTTTTCAATACTATGAATAGCTAAATCTCCAGCTAGGGTTAAGGGTGAATCCTAATATATCTTCCATGTGTGACTTGGATTAGAGGGTACTTTCTTGAATTAATGATTAATATTGGGTTTGATTCATTATTTGAAATCATTGTGTGTTGACAAGTTATTTTGATTCAGTATGATTTTAATATATCAAATGCATGAATGCCATGATTTGTTATGATTCGAAATATGCTGAATGCTTAATCTCCCCTGTAGCATGCTTTGGAATTTATTAGCTAAATAAACCCATACACTATCTACATTACCCTTATCAAGTGTTTTATTATTGAATCTTTCGATTAGGCGAGTGGCCTCTCTAACCTAGTTGAGTAAAAGAATAATCCAAGTTCACATAGATATATATTAGGTGGATCCTTAAAACCCTAGTGCCTTTCTCCATTAATTTCAACCAATTTATTTATCTGCTTTTAATTATAGTCTTCATAATATTTTGCTCCATCTTCAGGTGGAAACAACCAAATCAATTTACTATTTTCTTTTCTTTCATCATAATAGGAGTTTTTACATTGTGTCAACCATTCCCTATGGTTCGACCTCGGACTTACCAAGATTTTATTACTACTTGCGAAACCTGCACTTGGGTGCACTTTATAAATCGCAACAGCACAAATAGCCTTTGGAGTGATTTGCATAGCCAAGGAAGACACACTCTTGGGATTTAAACTCTAGTTTGTGTTTGTTATAGGGCTTGAGGAGAGGAAAGCATGAGCAACCAAAGGTTTTGAAAGAGGAGTAATCTGGTAAGGTGTGAAAAAGAAGTTCCCATGGAGTTTTGAGATGTAAATTGGGAGTAGGTAGGCGATTTATGAGAAATATGGCAGTGGAGAAAGCATATGGCCAATATGATAAAGGTAAGGAAGATTGAGAGATTAAAGAGAGTGTTGTCTTAACAATATGTCTATGCTTTCTTTCAGCCACTCCATTTTGTTGTGGAGTGTGAGGGCAAGAGAATTGGTGGAAAATACCTTGTTCAGAACAATATTTTTGGAAGGAAGAATCAATGTATTCACCTCCACAATCAGTTTTTAGAACCTTAAGTTTGTGATTGAGAAGATTCTCAATATTGGTTTTGAAGTGAATGAAAGTGGGCAACACTTGAGATTTATGCTTTAAAGGAAAGAACCAAGTAAATTTGGAAAAATCATCAATGAAAGAAACATAAAATCGAGTACCATTTATTGAGGTAATGAGTGTAGGACCCCATACATCACTATGCACGAGTTGAAGAGGTGCAATAGATTTGGTACTAGAAGGAGAAAAGGGTAACTGTGTCATCTTGCCTAAGACACAGTGTTTACAAAAAGAATTGGAAGTATTAGAGTCTACAGAAGCTACATTATGTGATGGAAGTGTAGGAAGTACACTTTGTAGAACCTTAGCATTTGGATGACCAAGTCGAGAGTGCCATGTAGAGGAAGAAGCTCTAACTCCAGCACATGCTGTCTTGACAGAAGGTGAATAGAAATTATTGGAATTGAGTGTGGTGGAGTTGGACTTGTGTGAGAAAGGAGCACCATAAATGGGATACAAGCTAGCTTCATTGCGGCCCATGTAAAGGGCTTTCCCCGAAGGTATGTCCTGAATAGTGACAGCAGAACATAAAAAATGAAACGACAATGGTTATCTTTGCAGCATTTAAAAACAGAGAGTAAATTGGATTTCATATTGGGGACTCGTAGAGTGTGCCTAAGGTGAAGAATATGTTTAGAAGCATGAAGTTGGGCATTACCAATATGTGTCATAGGCAAAGTTTCACCATTACCAACTGTGACAAAATCATTGCTTGGATATGCTTGTGGTGGTTGAATGTTGGCTAGTTCAGGGGTAAAGTGGTCTGTGGTAGCTGTATCAGATACCCAGAAGTTGGAGGAAGAGGCATTGGATGAGAAGGCCATAGCAGCAAGTTTGGTGGGTGGATGTTTGCCCTAAAAGGCAAAGTCCATGCGGTGATAACAATCCAAAGCAGTGTTGTAACACGCTGGAAATTTAAGTGTTAAGTTGGGGGTATTTTTGTAAATTTCCCTACTAGATATTTTGCTATAAATCATTCCCCACCACACAATTTTCTCTCTAGATCTCTCCATATCTCACCCGTAGCTCTCCCTCACTCTCACTTTATTTCTTTTTTGTCTTCACCAGCACACACATTCACTTCCTCCCACTCTCATTCAGTCACTCTCTCTCTCTCACCGGTTAACCACCACCAAATCATACCACCGGACCAGCGGTCTTCACAACCCGCTGGCAAAGCTCCTCTTTCTCTCACGCTGGCCATATTTACATAATCTAAGGTGAAAATCTTTGACCCATTCTCTAATTTCTTAAGATATCTATACAAGGTTTGTTTGAGAGTTGTTCTTGATGTTATGGGTTTTGGATTTGGTGATTGTTTTATGAAGTTTGTGGGGTCATTTGAGACTTGAGTGGGTCTAAATTTGTAGTTTCCCTTGGAGTCCGAAAATACACATCTTCTTCTTGTTATTTGTTTTGCAATTTATTAACATTTGGTTTGAAGAGGGTGTGGGAAAGATGGATTATGGAATTTTAAAGAGTTTATTGATTTGAATGTTATGGGTATTGACTAATGTAATGGGAAATTTCTTGGGTGATGTTTCTAAACCAAAACTTCAAAGAGGATTTTTCTATAAGGGCTGAACTTTCCTATTTTTAGGAATGTTAAAATCCATGGCTTTGATTTGAATTGTGTTTCCTTGAACCAAGTAGTCATTTCCCTTTCTTAACTCCAAATCTGTCAGATTTGAGTCAGCCACATTGCGGGATTTTTAATAAATTTTATAGAACTCTTTTTGAGCTGAAATTTCTGTGGTACATTATACACATATAGAAGTACATTCTTATAAATTTTCAGGCTAATCGGATGACTCTAAGTGGGTCAAACGAATTTTACAAAGGGCTGACCTGCTTCCATTTTAATCTGAAAATAGATATTTTTGCAGAATTTGTCCCAAGCTTTCATTTATTGAATTGAGTTGAAATTTCATATGAGTATTCCTTAATGTGTATACTACTTGGTTGATTTTTATTGTGGCTTGGTTCTATCGTTTGGTAACCGAAAGAAATTTTTAAGTCTTGCTATCTCTATTTGATATTCCTGATTTTCAGGGATGTGTTCTGTATTTATTGTAGTTAATGCACATTGCTTGCAATGGGGCATTAGATATCTTGGTAGCATTATGATCCTAGGGATTTCTTGTATGATTGTTTGATTCCCAATTGGGAATGGATCTCTGTCTTAGGATGGTCAACTTAGGCTTTAGAGCCTTTGGTTTGAAGTTTAGGGGATCCTTTTAGTTTATGGAGATAAGTGTGGTGTTCTACTTTGTGATGGGTAAGATTATTTATAGGCTTGATTTATGTTTCTAGGTTCCAAGGTACTTGATGATGGACCTAGTGACTAGATTGGCTTGCTTGTGTAGTGCTCGCTCGAGGTAAAACTGGTGATCACGTGAGGTAAGTAGCTTCTTAATGGGATTTTTAGAAAAATAATCATCATTGCATATGAGATTTATTTTAAGGTTATAAACACATTTTGGAAATTATTGTGAAATTATACTTTTCCTAAGGGGTTTTGTGTATAAACCTTAGTATTTATTTATTTATGAGAAAATGCATTATATTTGATATTGCATTTGGGGAAATGCATGATTTGCTAGATTGGGAATTTTATAAGCATCTTTCATTAATCCTTGGAGAGTTATTTGATAAAGTTATTGGATTATTGTGATTTCTAAAGATGCTTTATCATTGATTTTGTTGTTTGAGATATGTTTTGGAAACTTTTAAAGGTTTGGGAATTATTTGGATAAGTGACAAGCTTTGTGAATACCTTGAATGTTGAAGGTGTTATCAAATTACTTGGAAATGAACTATGTATTTTTATTATGATAACCTGTGAGCTATTTTTGTTGTTTTACCCTTGTGCCGTGACAATTGTGATTATACGGTGATTACCCAGCTGGATGCCGTCTACCTGTGGGCCTAACGAAGCTCCTTGTAGAATCACAACTAACCTGTGGGCTTAACGAAGCTCCTGGTAGTAACACAACTTACCTATGGGCCTAACGAAGCTCCTATTAGAAATAAAGTTGTTTGGTCTTTTACCTGTGGGCCTAACGAAGCTCCTAGTAGAAACTAAATTGTGAGGTCTTTTACCTGTGGGCCTAACGAAGCTCCTGGTAGAAGCCTAGTTGTGTGGTCTTTTATTTGTGGGCCTAACGAAGCTCCTGGTAGAAGCCAAGTTGTGTGGTCTTTTACTTGTGGGCCTAACGAAGCTCCTAGTAGAAGCCTTGTCACGTGGCCGTGGGTGTTTGTGGTTTTATGCAATTGAAAAGTATTGGAAAATTATATGGCTCACATGGTGTATTATGTAGTTTCAGTATTCATATCTTGAAAAGCTTAGTGTTGCATTATTCTTTCAAATCTTTCAGATTATTGTAAGAAAGATAATTTTGAGAGAATTTATATAAGAGTTTCCAAATCTACGTTATGTTTTGTAACATGCTTTAGTATCAATAAACTTGCATTTCCCCTAACCCCATTATTTATGCTACTTACTGGGCTTTAGCTCATTCTTTTATTTAACCACATTTTCAGATCTGTTAGCTATACCTCGAGTTAAAGTTCTGGAGCATTACACTAGATTGGGAGACTCGTTGTGTCTTGTGGATCAATTGAGTCGTAATCTCTATCTTTTGCAGAGACAATAGTTACTTTAGTGGTGGTCGAGTTTTTAGAGACATCTCAACTGTAAATTTATATTTCGAAGATGTATGATTTGTACTTTGTATTGTTGTAAACAGTTTCTAGAGCTCTGACTTACTTTATGGAGATTATGTGGATATCTAATAATATAGATATATTGTGTATATGGTGTAACATAAAGGAAAAAAATCTCCCACAGTTTCTCTTGATGGTTTAGTTTTTCATGCTTTGGACCTTAGTGCGTTTGGGGCGTGACAAGTGTGACCCATCTTGTAACATATCTGACACATGGGCCTTTGGGAAGAGTAATTAGGTGTTGCATTGTTAGACTGTTGAGATGGATAAAAATTGGATTGTGAACCTTCTCTGTGAAAATTATTTCGACCTCCCCTGCCTCTGAAGTTGTTGTATTTGCCTCCTCTGCCTCTATGTGATTGTGCATTGAGTTGTGCATTAAATGAAGGCATTGGAGAGTTGTTGCCTGAGTTTGGTTTTGGTCCTGTCCCAATCATAGCCAAGTGCACTAAATTGTCGGAGGATTCAGACTTGAGTTTGAGTGATCTCTCTTTTGTAGTGATGAGAACATGCAATTCTTCAAGACTAATTGGTTCATTCCGTGTCCTAAGTGCAGTGCAAAAGGGATAAAATTCATCAGACAAGCCATCAAGAACAATGTGAAGTACTTTTTCTTCTTCTATGAAGACTCCCGCAGCTTTAAGTTTATCCTTGCATTCCTTGATCTTCTACATGTAGATATTAACATTGTCATTGTTTTTCTTTATGCTATTCAAATCTCGTTTGAGACTAAGCACATTGGATCTAGAAAAAGATGTGAAACGCTTCTCCAAGGTGTCCCATACAACTTTAGCAGATTGCTGACCAATAACCAAAGCAAGAGCAGAATTGGAGAGTGTTGCACCTATCATCGAGATCAAAGCTTGATCTTTAGCACTCCATTGAAGAAATTCTGAATTTACAACTGAGGTAAGAGTTCCATTTGAATCTCTAGAATACATCTCTGGGCAAGGGTATGAACCATCAACAACATCAAGTAGATGATATGCCTTCAGAGTAGAAGTAATCTGAAATTTCCAAAGCATGTAGTTGCTAAAATCCAACTTGACTGAAACAAGATTTGTGATATTTGAGAGTAAGATCATAGGTGTTTGGTGAGTTAGAGATCAAGAAGAAGCAGAGGTTGTAGAAGATGGGGAAGTTGATTGAGCAGCCATGGATGAATCGGCAAAGCTCTGATACCATGACAGGAAAGTATAAGAAAGAGAGAGAGAATATTGTCTCTGTATATATTTTCTATTATATGTTACACTTTGTACTGTTATCTGTATTTATAATTACAATTAGTGTAAAACTAACACTAACAACTCTATAACAATTGTAACAAACTCTGTAACTGATATAGCAACATGTGGGTTAGCTAAGATGAGTCGGTGATGAGTTGGCTAAGACCTTTGACTATTTGACCAAGATATTTCAAAGCTTTGTATGTGTGCAGCACGTGCGAGAGACAGCAGATGATAGCCAAGTATATTTAGTGTGCAGCACGTGTGAGACAGCAAATGATATCCAAGTCCCTAAATATACTTTCAAGAAGTACTCCATTTTAGGACCGAATAGGCACAAGTTTTAACAACATAATGTGAAAATTGAAGTACAATATGGATTGACAAAAAGTTACAAATAGCATAAAAGGTTTAAGATACAAATACTCCAATTTTATTTTTGAGCAACTATTTACTTTGCTAAAGGATTGAGTTCACTAGACAGATTCGTATTGATCATTTCATTTGAATCATTTGATTCACCATCATAGCCCTCCCTTTGAGCTATTTCAGTTGCTAGACACTCCTTTAGTTCTACAACAACCTCACTCATGGGTGGCCTTTTAGTGCAAGTGAGAGACACACTAGCCATTGCTATTTCAACAGCTTTCCAAGCAGAGTTAACGTTGAAATCTCCACGTAACCTTGGATCAACAATATTTTGAATATCACCTTTAGCAAGCATGTTTCTCACCCATTCACTTATGTGAATGTTTTCATCGGATCTTTCTATCACAGGTCGACATGTGATTATCTCTAAAAGAACAACTCCAAAACTATAAACATCACTTTTTTCAGTCAACCTATATGAAACAGAGTACCTGCAAGTCAATGTATGTTATAATTATTATTAATTTTTCATAAAAAATTCAAATAATTTTCATTCATCTTAAATTAGTATTAGGATTATATTAATTTTCTTTTAAGAATTGTTATATTTATATTTGAAGATGATTATTAAATTGACATAAATACTCACTCAGGGTCTAGATACCCAGGGGTGCCAGCAACATTAACTGTTGACACATGAGTATCGCCATCAGTGAGGAAAATCTTGGATAGACCAAAATCAGCTAGTTTGGCATGTAAATTTTCATTCAACAAGATGTTTGCGGTCTTCACATCTCTATGCATTATGGGTGGCTTACAACCACGGTGCAAATACTCCAATCCTGTATTTGAAAATCCATATTATTTGTTGTGAACAAAAAATTCCTACAATGAGTACTTAAAACCAGACATCTTTACATATAAGGTTCTGAGCCTCTCCACCTATTATCAATTGGTTTTGGATTGGATCCTCTATCTTTAATATTATTTATAGAAAAGATAAAAAGTGAAACTTTATTAAATAGACTATGCAAACCAATTGATCGCTAACCTTGTGCTGTATCCATTGCTATTTGAAGTCTCGCTTCCCAACTCAAGATATTTGTATTTTCACCTGCATTCGTGAAGAAAATGCCTTCAATTAAAGTAGCCTTGATCATGTGGTGATTAATATAAGAAACTTTTGGAAAAGGAAATTATTTTTTCTTTTGCTAAGAAATAGTATTCTCTATGTTGTGGAGAATCAAATTAATGAGCTAAGAATATGCGCGTTATTAGTCTTTGCTTGATACTTCAATTATGACCAAACCTGAAAGATGTGCTTCTAAGTCTCCATTAGCCATGTACTCATAGATGAGCCCCATGTATGTTCCTTCATAGCAATACCCAACAAGGGTAGTCAAGTTTCTATGATGAACTCTCATAAGAAGTTTCACCTGTAATCAAGACTTAGCGCCTTAGTTTAATATGAAAATCCGTCTGAGCTTAAGAAATCTATGTTAGACTTACTTGCCTCTGCTTGAAATTGCTGATACCCTTGCACTGATGATGGAGAGAGCATCTTCACCGCTACTTCAGTATCATCAATGTAGCCATGGTAAACTTTTCCAAATCCACCCTTACCAAGAATTCTCGTAAAGTTGTTGGTAATTTTTATGAGATCAGTGTATTTAAATTGTCGCTGAATTGACTCAAATGACTTGGATTCAGTACCTAAAATTTAAATTGTTAAGATATATCATGAACATGATAAGTACATATTTGACGAATGAATATATGTTTCTTAAATTTAACCTTTGGTCTTACCATCTTGTTTTCTCCTTCTAAGCCGCCACATAATAGTCGCAACAATCAGTGAGAGGATGAACAAACCACCAACTGATGCCACGATTGGAACGACAATATTGTTCTTCTTTTGGAATGAATAAGATCCAGAAATATTGGAATTTTCCCCCAGAGTAAGATTGGAATTTTCACCCACACTAGCAACAACAGGGTTGATGGCAGCAATTGAATCCAAGACAAAGAAATATAATTAGAAGATGTTTTAAATTTTTCATAGAAGAACATAACTTTTTTTTCATGCCTTAACTAATGTGCAGAGATATTATGTTGAGGATTTCTGTCTATGCAATTTTAGTGATAATAAAGAGAAAATGAAGAAGAAAGCAACACAAAGATTTATGTTGTCCAACAATGTGCATAGGTCCACAGAAACGAGCTTTATTGATTTCAAGATGAAAAGAATAGGGTTCAAAATATATATTTATACTACTATTAATTTTTTTTTTAACTCAGTAGATTGAAATTAATGCAGAACATAAACATTATTAAGGTTAGATATCGTTCTAACTTAATGAAAGCCTTGAAACTTAAAAGAAAGGAATCTAAGTATTGTGAAGTCCACCAGAAATTTGAGAAAATCACATAGAAGTATTTTTATTTGAGTCACATAAAACCAGTCTCGAACAATACATATTTTTAGGAGCCCTTTAAGGTTTTTAACAACCTTCTCTGAAATAAAAACTAAATAAAAAAATACACTTAAATTTCCTAGGCCTTTATCTAAAACACCAAATTACCCCAATAAAATATGCTGAAATAAAATAACTAAATTAAGCTTAAAAATAAGCATTACTCTTATCCAAAATATGAGCCACTATTCTTAACAATATTAGATAATTTATTATTTTATAAAAATGGTAATTAAGGAAAATTATGATAATGAAGAGTTCATAATCTTTGACAAAAACCATACCTTAAAGATAGTGAACCATTCTTTGATCTTTCAATGAGTTTAGAAGGAACCGAACCAGTGAGTTGGTTCCGTTCCAAGTTTCTGCAAAGGGAGAGTGAATATGATTTCCTTTTTTCTAACCAAAATATTTGTTGTGTTAGTTTTAAAATCCGGTAACTTACAGGACCCTTAAGTACTGCAATTGAGACAGAAAATCAGGCACTGCTCCAGTTAAGCTATTGCTTGATAGATCCCTGAAATGAGAATCACTTACATTTAATATTGGTTGTGATTAAAAAAAAAAGACCTGAATTATAGATACTTACAAATATTGTAACATTATGAGATTTGATAGGTCGGCAGATATCTCTCCAGTCAATCCACTTGAGGTCAAGTTCCTGATTACATTTACATTTTACAATAAGCTAATTAGGAGATTCTTCAAAGTTCGTTTGAAATTCATAAAGCTTAAACTTACAAGGATATGATTCTAGGGGGATTATAACCGTCATAGCTACAATTTAACCCTTCCCACAAGTATTCTTCTGGAGCACACGGATCTCCTTGCCAATTTCTCTTTATTCCGTATGTTGACTTGATCTTTGTTATGCCAGCAACTAGTATTTTCATATAGATCCGAGTAAAATTTCTATGTAACGGAGGATAGTGAAAAAAAATGTGTGGAAAAACATACCATCATCTTGGTCAGTTTCTGACTGCGAGAGATTTTTCACTGAATATACCTCAAGTGCATTGATGATAGGTGGAAGTGTCGAACCTTCAGTTTTTGTGATTGAAAATTGATATTTTCCTCCCGGCAAGAGTACCCATTGTCTAGGCACAGTGGCTGCGATTAAGTAATCAGGAACAAAATTTGCAAACACATCATTCCCATTTACAGTAATATTGAATGATCTGCGCTGGTTGACTTTTAGCTTCACAAATTCAGCAAAGTGCATGCAGATATAATAGTCGGAAATTGGATCATCTGGCACCCAGCTGAAGTTCAAGGAAAGAGGTGATGTGGCAGCAGTACTCATGACTACAGATGGTGGCCAGTAAGGATTGGAAGCTCGAGATATAGTGGTTTCCGAGGTATTTAAATATGCCCAGGAATTGTCCGGTGACCAAATGCGATCATATGCATCGTCTGGATACCTAATTAAACATCGATAACTAATTGAATCTATGCTCTGTTAGAAAGAGATATAAACAATGCGACAGCATTTTTTGTGCAAATTAAGGGGTTGACTCACCTATATGCTGTACCATTTACTGAACCGAGATCCAAGCGAACGAAGAGTGCCAATGATCCAGATTGTGTTACATACGTCTTACTGACCAATGGCCTTAACTCTATTGCTGATATAAATGGTGTCCCGAGGCCCATGTTTACAAGACAGACATGTATATAATTTAGAGATGGGACATGTATGAGCTCCTTGACGACATCAACGGAGACATTCTTTATTTTAATTGTATCCCACAGATTAGATCCTAGATGAAGATCGAATTGTGGTAACTTAATTTGTCCATCATAATTCCCATACAAGAAAGTTGCCCGGATCAAATACTTTGTGCCTTGCGTAATGTTTATGCTGTAACAGTTACGAATTCCTTGAGGAAAGCTTCTGATACTCCATGTTTGCTGTTGAAGGCTACCTTTAAAATCAGTTGATATATTCTTACTTTCACCAGTGTCAATGAAAGCCGCGTCTGAAATGTAATTTATGCCTGTTGTTGCCTCCGCATAGCTGGAATTTGCTGTTAATCCGCAATCTATGCTTATGAAGCCTGAGACAGATAGACAAAATAATAAAACCTTAGCTATAACCAAAACCATGCAATACTGATATTCCAAGATTTAGATTAGCATATATACCTGATTGATCCTGGGCATGAACTAGATGTATAAGAGCAAAACCACCAAGAAATGCAAGGATGAAATG
>BKZX01027309.1:6519-26668 GCA_014362285.1 Fagus crenata
CCCTTGACTTATGCCAAGTCCAGCTTTCCACGTTACTTTTGCCTATGACGCCTCTTTCAAGGTTTTCACCATACCCATGGTAATTTTACCCGAGGGCAACGTCCTTAAGAATTTTCGTTGCTTCCCGGATCTTCTTTGAGATTTGTGGAATAGTGAAATTGGAATTTTTATGAATATCCCTCTTTGATTGATTTGATTAAAGTTATACATGGTACTTGATTACAGAATCAAAATTGATGGGTGATCGGAACTCTTCACCATCCATATCGGCCAGAATGATTGCTCCTCCTGAGAAAGCCTTCTTCACCACATATGGACCCTCATATGAAGGTGCGAACTTCCCTAGCGAATCTGAACGGGCCGTGTTCCTCTTTTTCAGAACGAGATCCCCAAGCTAGAAAGTGCGGGGTCGAGCCTTCTTGTTGTAAGCTCTCTCGATCCGTCTTTGGTAGAGCTGTCCGTGGCACAGTGCCGTCAGTCTCTTTTCATCTATGAAGTTCAGCTGTTCATACCGCGCTTGGGCCCATTCGGCTTCTTCCAGCTAGGTTTGTGAAAGGATTCTCAAAGAAGGGATCTCCACTTCGACTGGTAGTACTGCTTCCATCTCGTATACCAGGGAATAGGGGGTGGCCCCGACAGACGTCCTCACTGACGTTCGATAGGCACACAAAGCATAAGGCAGATGCTCGTGCCAATCTTTATATGTCTCTGTCATCTTGCTCAGAATCTTCTTTACATTCTTGTTGGCAGCTTCTACAGCTCCATTCATCTTTGGACGGTATGGAGCAGAGTTGTGATGTTGGATCTTGAACTGTTGGCACAGCTGGTCCATCATGCGATTGTTCAAGTTGGAGGCATTATCGGTGATGAGCATTTCCAGCATCCCATAACGGCAGATGATGTTGTTCTTCACAAACCGGGTGACTGCGACTTGCGTGACATTCTTGAAAGAACATGCTTCCACCCACTTGGTAAAATAGTCGATAGCTACCAATATGAACTCATGCCCGTTGGACGCCTTTGGGGTAATCGCGCCTATCACATCCATTCCCCAAGCCGAGAAGGGCCACGGCGAGGCCATAGTGTGGAGATATTGAGGAGGTGCATTCTTGTTGTTTTGATACATCTGGCATTTATGGCACGTCTGGACATGTCTGATGCAGTCTCTCTCCATTGTCAACCAGTAATAGCCAGCTCTCATAATTTTTCGGGCCAGGAAAGGTCCATTGGCGTGGGCTCCCATCAACCCTACATGCATTTCTCGAATCAATCGATTGGCTTCCTCTGCATCTACACATCATAGGAGGGTGGCATTGTGAGTTCGTTTGTACAGAATCTCCCCACTTAAGAAGAATTGGAAAGCCATCCTTCTGATGTACTTCTTCTCATTTTCGGTCACCCGTGGTGGATACTCTCTGCCTTGTATGAAGCGCTTGATATCGTAATACCAAGGCTTGTTGTCTATCTCTACTTCGACGTTCATGCATTCTTCCACGAACACACAGTATGCAGGAATGTCTCGAGTCTCGATTCGCAGTGGTCACACATCATCCCTTTTTACTAACTTGATCAAGCTTGCCAGTATGGCGAGTGCGTCAGCAAAGTGATTGTGAGCTCTTAGGGTGTATGTGAAGGTGATATACTTGAACTTTGGAACTAGTTGGCTGATGTACAGTTGGTACGGGATGAACTTGGGATCACGAGCCTGCCATTCCCCATTAGTTTGTGATACTATCAACAGAGAATCTCTGAAAACTTCTAGTTCATAGGCACCGAATTCTAAAGCTGCTTGCAGACCGACGATGCATGCTTCGTACTCAGTCATGTTGTTAGTGCAATCAAACCCTAGCTTAACAGCGATAGGAGTTTGTTGTCCCTTTGGCGATACCAAGACTGCGCCGATCCCACTCCCGACGGAGTTTGCTGCTCCGTCAAAGTAGAGTTTCCACCTATGATGGTCATCTTCCTCAACTGTCATCACATCTTCATCTGGGAATTCTAAGTCCATCAATTCTAATTGTTCGAACGGGTAGTCTGCCAGGTAGTCAGCTATGGCTTGTCCTTTGATCGCTTTCCGAGCCACAAACAGGATGTCGAACTCAGATAGGAGTACTTGCCACCGCGTAATCTTTCCAGTCAAGGCGGGCTTTTCGAAGATGTATTTGATCGGGTCCATTCGGGATACCAACCAAGTGGTGTAGTAAAGCATGTACTGTCTCAGTTTCTTGGAGGCCCAAGCCAGTGCACAACACGTCTTCTCGACCAGCAAGTAGCGGGTCTCTGGCTCTGTGAACTTCTTGCTGAGGTAGTAGATTGCTTGCTCCTTTCTCCCAGTCTCGTCTTGTTGCCTCAACATGCAGCCCATGGATGCTTCTTGGACTGTGAGGTATAGGATGAGGGGACGTCCCGGAGTTAGTGGAACTAGGATAGGAGGGTTAAGTAGATACTCTTTGATCTTGTCAAAAGCTTTCTGGCAATCTTCTGTCCACTTTATCTTCATGTCCTTTATCAGCAACTTGAATAGAGGCTCACAGGTTGCAGTGAGTTGTGCAATGAAGCGAGCTATGTAATTGGTCCTTCCCAAGAAGCTTCGGATCTCTTTCTCTATCTTTGGCGCAGGCATGCTTCGTATAGCTTGGACCTTCGCAGGATCAATCTTGATTCCCCTGCCGCTAACAATGAAGCCTAATAATTTCCCAGATGTGACACCGAAGGCACACTTGTTCGGATTCAATCTGAGCTGATACATGTTTAGACGTTGGAACAGCTTACGTAGGTCTGTGAGATGATCTTGTGTGGTTCGAGACTTAGCAATCATGTCATCCACGTAAACCTCTATCTCATGATGAATCATGTCGTGGAAGAGGGTGACCATGGCTCGCTGATAAGTAGCTTCTGCGTTTTTCAGACCGAAAGGCATGACGTCATACACGAAGGTTCCCCAATGTGTGACGAAAGCAGTCTTGGATTTGTCTTCTTCGGCCATTTTGATCTGATTGTACCCTGAGAATCCGTCCATAAATGAAAAGACGGCATTCGTTGCTGTATTGTCGACCGGAGTGTCAATGTGAGGTAGAGGAAAGTTGTCCTTCGGGCTGGCTCGGTTTAGATCCCAATAATCGACGCACATTCTAACTTTTTCGTCTTTCTTCGGGACCGGGACTATGTTGGCTACCCAGTCCGAATAGGTCATTGTGCTAAGGAAACCTACCTTTAATTGCTTCTCCACTTCCTCCTTGATCTTCAAGATGACTTCGGGTTTCATTCGTCGCAGCGCTTGCTTGACAGGCTTGCATTCTGGCTTGAGCGGGATCTTATGGACTACTATGTCTATGTCTAGGCCCGGCATGTCTTGGTAAGACCAGGCGAAGATCTCGTGGAACTCTTTTAACAGTGCAATGAGTGCCTCCTTTTGTTTCATGGTAGAGCGGGTCCCAATCTTAACTTCTCTCGGCTCTTCACCTTCATCGGCCAGGTTTACAATCTCCAACTCCTCTATGTTGGGTTTGGACCCCTCGTCTTGTCTCTCTAATGCTTCAAGGATGTCATTCGGCAATTCGACTTCTTCGTCAGAATTATCTATGTTATCCAGTGAGCAATCTGCTTTGTTGTCAATTTCGGAGGCGTGGGAATCGTTTGAGGTTTTGCGTGCAATCCTAGAAAGGATGACGGACGGAAAAATGGTAAGAAAATGGAAAAAGGAGGCCATTCGTTTTGTACGATGGCGCGTTGGATTCATTTAAAGCGTATTGGAATATTTGAGATAAAAGAATTCATGGAATGAACACGTGACATATCATTTGAAATATAAAATGGAAATATTACAATGATGAAACGATTATGATTGTAGCATGATATTTTGAAAGCATGAAATAAACATAGAAACCCGAAATTGTTCAATACAAAAATTCCCGAGTTATTGATAGACTCTAAACCTGAGTTACCAATAACTGGGATACCGTTTACTCATTGCTACTTGAGATACGCTGTAGCAATGGCATGCTGGTCCACGTCTTGGCTTCCTCTCCCTGTTGGCAATGGCGGGTCGATGGTGTGGTGGAATCCCCTTCTTTGGCGATGACATGGATGCTCAATCCTTCAACCAAGGGGTCAGCATATTCTTCTTCAGTAGCGGTGGTGGTGATATCTCTTGATGGTGGTGGCTTGACTTGCTCCTCCTCTTCTTTGGCAGTGGTGGTGTTGTCTAAATTTTTGGCTGGTGGTAATGACTTGGCTTACTCTTCTTCTTCCTCTTCAGTCAGCGTCGGTAGGGACGACATGCCCGATTCCTCTTTGATCTCCACGATCACCTCATTTACTCCTGGGTCGGGGACGATATAGGGTTCTTCGTCCTCTTGCAAACCCAAATATCTGAGAATTGAATGAGGATTGAAGTGATATCGCTCCAAAAAGGCTCTCGTCAAATCCTCCCAACCGGTAAGGTCCCTTAGCTGATAGAACCAGGCGGCCGCTTGTCTTGATAGGCTCTCGGGAAATACCGAGATCATCAAAAGTTCATTCTCCACATGTAGGGCCATCTTCTCGACGTACTTTTGCAGGTGGACCTCCGGATCCCCATTCTCATAAAATATTTCGAATTCCGACGTTTCAAATCCACTTGGCGCTATCAGGCATGGGAATTGGAGTAGTTCAGAGAAATCAACATCCCTCCATTCGTCAGTGTCATCCTCCATGAAGTATCCCTGGGCATCTCCTTCATCCATTAGGTCATCGAGGTCCATCTCGTCTTCTACAATGTCATCTAGGTTGAGCTCCGCGTACTAGTCAAAATCCGACGGGTCATCTGGTTGATGGCTCCTTTCCGACAGTATTTCCTCTCTCCTCACCAACCCTTTCTCCATCAGATTGGTGACCTCCTTCTTGAACTCTTCGCAGCACTCTAGGCCGTGTCCTCTTGCCCCTGAGTGGTATTCACATGCGTCCCCTGTTGATGGTCCTGGCGGTGCTTCTAACGAGGTGATGTGTCCTTGTTTCTCCAAGGTATAGAATAGACGTCTCCACAAGATACGATCACCGGCTAGGTCAAGCTGGTCACCTTCTTCTTCTATCTCGACCATGTTTACACCTCCCTCCGGGTGATTGGGCAAGGGGTTAGTGGTGATATTGGGTAGGCCTTCAAACTTCAAAATTCCATGGTCGATTAGGTCTTGAATCCGATGCCTCAAATGGTTGCAATTCTCCACTGCGTGTCCCACTTCTTTAAAGTGGAAGTCACAGGTTAAATTCTGATTGAAGTCCCTTCTCTACGGGCTGTTGTAAGGCCTCGGGATAGTGGGTGAGATTAGATTCTTCTCTATCAGAATCGGGTATAATTCCGTCAGAGGCATGGGTAACGGCGTGAATTGCCTTGGCTCTTTTCTAGGCGACCTATTGTCATTGACTTGATTTCCTGCTAGCCTTGCCGGCATTTAGGGTGTTGGGGTCGGAGCTGGAATCTGAGTCGGAGCCGGAATCGGAGTCGGCCTTGGTTGTATTGGCTGCATGGTGAAAGTTGGGAGAGCCTGCCTTGGTCTTCCATTGTTTCTTCCTATCATTTGCACATCTCCTTCTTTCTTCTTTGTCAGAGCCTTCTTGGCGGCTTGTTCGGCTAATGCCATTAAAGCCGTCATGTCCATTATTTTCTTCGTCTTGACAGCGTCCTCAATCCTCTCTCCCACTGGTATTAGGTCAATGAAGAACTGCAGCTGTAGACCTATCATCCGATCGAAATAGGGATTCTTCAATGTATCAACGAAGATCTTGATCATCTCTCTTTCGTCTAAGGGCGGGCGTGCTCGGACCGCTTTCTCTCTCCACCTTTGGGCATACTCCCTGAAAGTTTCGCTGCTCTTCTTCTCCATCCTCTGGAGATCGAACTGATCTGGCGCTATTTGGGAGTTGAAACTATATTGGGCCAAGAAGGTATCTGCCAGCTCCTTCCAGTGAGATATCTTTTTCAACTGCGAGTACCACTCGGCTGTGTGCCCTGTTAGGGTGTCTTGAAATGTCTGAATCAGCAACGGCTCGTTGTCGGCGTATGGTACCATCTTCCGACAGTACATTTGCAGGTGGATCATGGGGTCTCCTCTCCCATTGTATTTTTCGAATTCCGGGGCCTTGAACTTGGGTGGCACCGTCATGTTGGGGAACCAGGACATGCTTGAGAAGCCCGTGTTCCCGAAAGAGTTCAAACCCTGCATGAGTCTGATCTTCTCCTCCAAGCTATCAATCTTGCTATCTAGTTGGGAATCTTTCCCTTCTGGCTTCGGTGGCGTCGACGGCCTTGGTGGGGTGGTGTTGGTGTTGGAATGCCCCTCCGGTTCCTCGTTGTTGATGTCCTTGTCATCTTCCTTCCTTTGGTTTTCGCCATCCGAGTTGCGCTTTGCTATTAGTTGCAGAAAGCTAAGGAGTTCGTCAAACTTCCGTTCAATAGCGACCATCCGGATTTCCTACTCACTAGGTCCAGGTTCACTTGTCTCTCCAGCCATTTGATTGTAAGTGTAGATAAAACCTAGAGAGGAATCAACAACGTCAAGTTAGATTTTGAATTCACAATTGAGTGCATGGCCTTGGCTTACTTTTGTGGGTAAACCATGGCTAAATACGTATGCGTATGTATGATATGCATGAGTGCAATATGTATGGACAAACAGATGGGTTCTCCCATTGGGTTGCCGAAAATTGGCGAGCCTTTCGGCTTATGGTTTTATTTTGAAATTTTGGGTGACCATCTTCGGTTAATGAGAGGGTAGGAATGACACAGGTAGATATCTATAGAGTTAAGGACTCGCGTATGTACATGGTGGTTTTGTCAACAAAGAAATAGGCTTTTACACCATTGAAAATTTGACGGGCCTTTCGGCGTTTGGTTCCGTTTTGAAAGATTTTGGGGAACCAGTGTCGATAGGTGTGAAGGTCGTATTCTTGGTTGGACAACACAATGGGTAAATATCTACATTCCTATGTAGGGTTGAGAACTCTTAGGACTCACACATGCACGGACTCATTAACGAAGAGGTGGGCTTTCACACTATCAAAATTTGACGAGCCTTTCGGCGTTCGGTTCTATTTTGAAAGATTTTTATGAACCGATGTCAGTTAGTGCGAAGGTCATACTCTTGGTTGGATATGACGAGACTCTACACAACCTTGTAGAGTTTGGGAACTCTTGGGGTTTACAAGCGTACTAACGAAAAGATAGACTCTCGCATTATCAAAATTTGACGAGCCTTTTGGCGCTCGGTTCCATTTTGAAAATTTTTTAGGGAACCGATGTCAGTGGATGCAAGGGCCATACTTTTGGTTGAGGATGACACGACTCTATAAGCAACGGTTATAATCATACCAACGAAAAGATAGGCTCTCACATTACCAAAATTTGACGAGCCTTTCGGTGTTCGGTTCCATTTTGAAAGATTTTTTTTGGAAACCGATGTCGGTAAATGTGAGGGTCGTACTTTTGGTTGAGGACAACGCGACTCTATACACAATGGTTACAATCGTACCAACGAAAAGGTAGGCTCTCACATTACCAAAATTTGACGAGCCTTTCGGCGTTCGGTTCCATTTTGAAAGATTTTTTGGAAACCGATGTCGGTAAATGTAAGAGTCGTACTTTTGGTTGAGGACGACGCGACTCTATACACAATGGTTACAATCGTACCAACGAAAAGGTAGGCTCTCACATTACCAAAATTTAACGAGCCTTTCGGCATTCGGTTCCATTTTGAAAGATTTTTTGGAAACCGATGTAGGTAAATGTGAGGGTCGTACTTTTGGTTGAGGACGACGTGACACTATACACAATGGTTACAATCGTACCAACGAAAAGGTAGGCTCTCACATTACCAAAATTTTACGAGCCTTTCGGCGTTCGGTTCCATTTTGAAAGATTTTTTTTGGAAACCGACGTCGGTAAATGTGAGGGTCGTACTTTTGGTTGAGGACGACGCGACTCTATACACAATGGTTATAATCGTACCAACGAAAAGATAGACTCTCGTATTACCAAAATTTGACGAGCCTTTCAGCGTTCGGTTCCATTTTGAAAGATTTTTTTTTTGGGAACTGATGTCGGTAAATGCAAGGGTCGTACTTTTGGCTGAGGACGACGCGACTCTATACACGATGGTTATAATCGTACCAACAAAAAGATAGACTCTCGCATTACCAAAATTTGACGAGCCTTTCGGCGTTTGGTTCCATTTTGAAAGTTTTTTTTTTTTTTTTTTAGGAACCGATGTCGGTAAATGTGAGGGTCGTACTTTTGGTTGGACATGACAAAACTATGTACACGTCCCTATGTAGAGTTAAGAACTCTTTAGGGTTTGAGTGGTTTGCAACGGGTATGGACAACGTGGTTGTCCTATCCCTTTATCAAACAATGACATGCAAACAAAGGCTTAGATAGATAGAACCTGGTTCGGCCCTATTTATTTTATCACCATCTGGAAGATAGCACAACGCTTTTCCCTTGACTCATTTTGAAAAGACACATCCTATTTTTGGGTATCCTATCTTAGGTTGGATGTTCACTCGGTTGGCTTTTACCAGAGCCCTCACAGGTAAGTTTTCTACTCTATAGCTTACTATATGCAACATGGTATGACACAGTTTGGAATTCTGTTTCCAAAAGGGGCCGATGATCATGCCCATTTCATCCTCCCGAAGGAAGTCGAAAGGGTATTGGATCACCGGGGAAGCACTTGCACGCCTCCCTCGATCTCCACGGGTGTGGAGGGAGAAAGGTGGATTCTCGAGTTCCATGTCCTAGATATAAAGGGTTCGTGGTGGAGCCTGTACCAACCCAGCCCCACCTGAGTTCGGGTTCGACCCAAAAGTCCAATGAGTGTAAATGTCATGATTTTGAAAACAAAAAGGGAAAAGACTTTTTTGTACAAAGCACAGTATATAATATGTGTTGTATAAAATAAATCTCTATCCTATGTTCGCAGTTTATATACAAGAATATAGACATGCTAAAATCAAAACACTATACAAGATGAAATAAAGAGGATAAATCAGACAATGAATACCAACAAATATATACACATGCTTTAGCAAAGAAAACACCAAAAGACTATAGGCTTAAACCCTCTTAGTCCCCAGTGGAGTCGCCAAGCTGTCAACACCGGCGGAAAAATCCCGACCTCTAAAAGTGCGTTTAGGGTCTTTTCTTTTTATTTTTCCTAGACACCGACCCCCATTTGGCAAGTGTATGTGTGATCTCTCTATCTCTTTTTTGTTTTGAGATATGAGTTGTGTGTGTGTGGGAACTTGTGTGCGTGTTTGCATGTGAGCACAAATTTGGAGTCGCCACCAACCATGGGAAATTTAAGGTGTGATTAGGCACCTATGTCTAACAGATTTTATCTTGTTTAGACATCTAAAACTAAATGGTCTTGAACTAGAGATGGGTTCGGGGGTTTGCTTATGCGTGGGGAAGGTGTTAGGCAACCCACGACATCCATTTAAGAAAACGGTTACCCCCTTTCTAGTGTTCCCTTTATTTGCTAAGCCTAGGTTTGTTGGTTTTAATTATGAACAAATGTCCCAAATTTGGTCATGCAATGTACCAAGAATGGTAGATGCAATTGGACCTCGTTTGGTTTTGATTAGACTCTTTATTTCACCTTCCCTCGTCTTTGTATTTTTTAGTTTCCGGGCAGTTCGGTGATAGGATGTACTTGAAATCCTAACACCTAGTGTCGGGACAAACAATTAATATTTTTGGTGCCATATTTGGGATCTCTTTACTCTTGATTTCCAAGAGTAAAGCGGTCCGTCAAATGGTGGGGTTTTTGATGATTAATTCACACTTTGGGGAATTTTAGACCATGATCCTATGGGAGTTAGAACGTGTAGAATCCCTTACACGAAAGCACGTACCAGCCACGCCCCCGTGTAAAGGACTCATACCATGGTGTCCCAAAAGCACATACCAGCCACGCCCCTGGGTTGCACCAACTTCATTTCTAACGCCCACATTACCATGTTTACTCTTTTTAAAGTTTTTATGGCAAAGTGTATTTTAATCACATTTTTATATCAAAGCGATAAACAATCAAACAAATAATCACAGCATATTCACAGCACATAAATTACAAGAAAGAGTATGGAAGCGAGTAAAATGTTCAAACAAGTAATCATGGCATGTTCGCAGCACATAAATCACAAGTATGACAAAATATGGGATGATCATGGCATATTAGCAGCATATCAATCATAAATATGAAATGACATGAATGCAACAGTTAAATGAAATGTAATTTACGAGAATTTTTAGGGAAAGGGTCAAGACCTCGTGGGGTCGAGATTCAATGTTATTTGAAAGGCTTATTCGAATCTCGACACCACCTTAGGGTTTACATGAATAAAACAAGGCAATTTTGGAAGAGAATTCAATGCCTCTCGGACTTACACGAAGGGATGGTGCTATTTGAAAGACTTATCCACCCTTCGTAGCTGAATAGGACTTAAATGAATGAAAATCTATTTTTTAAAAGGGGTTTTCAATGCCTCTCGGGCTTACACAAGAGTTTAGTACTATTTGAAAGATTTACCTAAACCCACGAAGCCGAATAAGACTTAAATGAGAAAAATCTATTTTCAAAGGGGTTTTCAATGCCTCTCGGGCTTGTTTAGTACTATTTGAAAGATTTACCTAAACCCACGAAGCCGAATAGGACTTAAACGAGAAAAATCTATTTTCAAAGGGGTTTTCAATGCCTCTCGGGCTTACACAAGGGTTTAGTACTATTTGAAAGATTTACCTAAACCCACGAAGCCGAATAGGACTTAAACGAGAAAAATCTTTTTGAAAATATGAGTTATATGAGAAAAATCATTTTGAAAATTACGTTGGTGATTTTATAGGTCCAACGCCTCATGGATTTACATGGGGTTTAGTGCTATTTGAAAGACTTATCTAAAACCTCCAAGACCGGTCGGTGTTTTCATGCCCAAATCAAAATAGAAAAGGGAATGGGTAAACAATATTTACAACATAGCAAATAATGAAATAGCAGCAATAAATAAATTTAAAGCATAACGAGAAGCAATAAATGTATTTAAAGCGATAATGAGTCTAAAACAGGGGATTTTTGTGGGTCCAATGCCTTATGGAATTACGTGGTGGTTAATGCCTCTTTGAGGTCTCACATAATCCACCACGACCAATCGGGATTATCACACCCAAATCACAAGGGAATAAGGGGAGAAAATGACAATATTCACAACGTAGTAAAATGGTAAAAAGCGATAAATATATTTAAAGCATTGCGGAAAGCGATAAATAAATTTAAAGCAATAATGAATCTAAAGCAAAGGGGTTTTTATGGATCCAATGCCCTATGGAATTACGTGATAGTTAATGCCTCTTTGAGGTCTCACATAATTCACCACGATCAATCGGGATTATCACGCCCATTTTTACAGAGGGGAAAAACGGGGATAATAACAACGCAATATATTCATAAGTGCGTAAAAGTAAATAAAGCGATAAATGTATTTAAAGCATTGCGGAAAGCGATAAATAAATTTAAAGCAATAATTAATCTAAAGCAGAGGGGTTTTTTATGGATCTAATGCCCTATGGAATTAGGTAATGGTTAATGCCTCTTTGAGGTCTTACATAATCCACCGCGACCAATCGGGATTATCACGCCCATTTTTACAGAGGGGAAAAACAGGGATAATAACAACGCAATATATTCACAAGTGCGTAAAAGTAAATAAAGCGATAAATATTCTTGGATCTACTAGTGAAAGCAATAAATAACTTGAAGCATATGAATAAAGCAATAAATGGACTTGAAGAACATAAATAAAGCAATAAATGAACTATAAGGCTCAAATAAAGCAATAAATGAACTATGAGAAGTAAATAATAGCGGATTCTTGTGAATCCCTTCCCATTTTAGGGATCATCACTAGTCACTTCCATTAAAAAGGAAAGAAAAAGAGAGAGGAAAGGAGAGAGAAAGAGTCTAGAGAGAGAGAGTACCTAGAGAGGAGTCTCTCACTCTAAAACCACCCAAAAACCCTGCCTAAAAACCCCTAAAACCCCTATTTCTGCCTATTCTAATGCTCAAGAAGGCCTAGTGCCCGAGCAAAGTCGTCAAAATGAGGGGGGGTTGGGCTGTATTTATAGCCCAAGCTGCACGGCTCGCACGTGATCATCACGCGCGAGTCGTACAGCTGTCACGTGGCAATCTTATCCTCCACGCCAGCCCCCCACCGAATCCTCCTCTGTTTTTGTGCGCGTACCCTTTTCTAACCCGATTTTCGAGGGCAATTTTGGAGGTCTTCCGGTGCTCAAAATGGGTCATGCAGCATATCTTCGGAAAGCTCTCGACGTCTACTTTCCAACAGTATAAATTTTACATGAATCGGAGTTCAGACAAGAGAGTTATGGTTCCCGGAAGTCGGGGTGCCGGAGCTGTTTTTGTGTGTTTTTCTGGCGAAGATTCCGGCCAAACGGGGGAAGCCACTGGCTAACCGAGAGTTGCACGTCGTAACCGGAGTCGTCATCTTTCCAACGCACCTGGGCCCGCGCATCAACTTGCAGCGAGTCGAAAAGACTCTGCGTGCGAAGACGGTTGTTTGGAAGAAAACTGCACCAAACTTTTCGGTCTATTTTTCCTCGCTTTTTGTCTGTGTTTGCGCGCGTTTCTGACCTAGCTCCTGATGTCGAATTTCGACGTTCTTGGTATCATCGGAAAGCTTGCGCTACCTTCTCTTGCAAGGTTCTGGATTTGTGGGAAACCGAGTTTGGGACGAAGAGATATGGTCTCGCGAACAAAGGTCGCCGGAGTGTTTTTGGTCCATTGAAGGACATTTTTCTGGTAAAGATTCCGACTAGACCGGGGAAAGTCTTGGTGATCCGAGAGTTCCACACCGTGCATGAGTGTGTCCTCTTTCTAATGTGTCTGGGCTTGCGGATCAACTTGTTGTGAGTCAGGAAGACTCTGCGTGCAAGCGCGGCAACGTCGGGGGAAAAGTTATGGAAATTTTAGCACAGCCTTATTTCATCGACTTGTTTTCGTACGCGTGGTAGACGTAGCTCCCGATGTTGGATTTCAACGATCTTGGTGTCGTCGGAAAGCTTGTGTTACCTACTTTCAAAAGGTATAGGCCTTGCACAGAAGCGATCTTGGGTTCGCAAGATATGATCTTGTGAACAGAGGCCGTTGGAATGTTCCTTATGCTAAGGGGTCATTTTCTGATCAAGATTCCGACTTGACCGGAGGAACTCTTGACGATCCAGGAGTTGCATGCCGTAGTTGAAGTAACCCTTTTGCTTAAAGGTTTAAACTTGCAGACCAAGTTGCCGCCGGTTGGAAAGAATCCGCATGCAAACGCTGCCTCCCAAATAGGCTGTTTTGTCGACAATACTGAGCAAAATTTGGCTAAGTGTCGGACTGTTTTTTCACAGTTTTATCCATAACTCCCTCATTTCTCGTCCGTTTTTTATCCGTGAAGTGTCGGATTGAAGCTCTTGATATGCTCTACACATTGGTCAGGGGGTGGTCAATCCGATCCAGTTTTCAGTCTGGTCAACGGCGCGGTCAAACCTTGGTCAAACTTGGTCAACCATGGTCTAAATTGGTCAAACCTGTCCAAATTCTAGGAAATGTATCTCGGACCACGTTTTGAGGGTTTTTGGGTATGGTGGACCCCAGTCGGGTCAGAAACGGCTTGGTCAAACCTCGGTCAAACTTGGTCAACTCCAGTCAAACTTGGTCAACCCTGGTCAAACTTGGTCAAATTTCAGGAAATGTGCCCCGGACCCCGTTTTGAGGTTATTTGATGTGGCGAGCCCTCGTCGAATCAGGCCGACTTGGTTCGGGCTGCCTCGTTTTACGTGCCGACACTCGAGAAAATCCCGGGGGTAAAAATAGGGTTATGACATTACCCTTGACTTCCGTCAAGTCCAACTTTCCACGTTACTTTTGCCTATGGTGCCTCTTTCAAGGTTTTCACCATACCCGTGGTAATTTTTAGCCATATATTACCCTTGGCTTCCACCAAGTCCAGCTTTCCATGTTACTTTTGCCTATGGCGCCTCTTTCAAGGTTTTCACCATACTTGTGGTAATATTTAGCCATATATTACCCTTGGCTTCCACCAAGTCTAGCTTTCCACATTACTTATGCCTATGACGCCTCTTTCAAGGTTTTCACCATACCCGTGGTAATTTCATCTGAGGGTAACGTCCTTACGGATTTTCGTCATTCCCCGGGTCTTCTTCCAAAATTGTTGAAATGACAAATTGGAAATTTTTTTAAATATTCCTCTTTGATTAATTTGATTAAAGTCATACATGATATTTGATTAGAGAGTCAGAGTTAATGGGCGAACGAAACTCTTCACCATCCATATCGGCCAAAATGATCGCTCCTCCTGAGAAAGCTTTCTTTACCACATATAGACCCTCATACGATGGTGCGAACTTTCCTTGCGTGTTTGAAAATGCTGTGTTCCTTTTCTTCAAGACGAGGGTCCCCTAGTTGGAAGGTGCGAGGTCGAGCTTTCTTGTTGTAAGCTCTTTCGATTCGCCTCTGATAGAGTTGTCCGTGGCACAGCGCCACCAGTCTCTTCTCATCTATGAAGTTCAGCTACTCATAACGCGCCTGGGCCCACTAGGCTTCGTCCAGCTGGGTCTGTGACAGGATTCTCAAGGAGGGGATCTTCACTTCAACTAGCAGCATGGCCTCCATCCCATACACCAAGGAATAGGGGGTGGCCCCAACAGATGTCCTTACTGATGTTTGATAGGCGCACAAAGCATATGGCAAATGTTCGTGCCAATCTTTATATGTTTTTGTCATCTTGCTCAGAATCTTCTTTACATTCTTGTTGGCGGCTTCCACAGCCCCGTTCATCTTCGGGCAGTATGGAGCGGAGTTGTGGTACTGGATCTTGAACTGCTGACACAGCTAGTCCATCATGCGGTTGGTTAGGTTGGAAGCATTGTCGGTGATGAGCATCTCCGGCATCCCATAGCGGTAGATGATATTGTTATTCACAAATCGGGTGACTGCGACTTGAGTGACATTCTTGAAAGAATACACCTCCACCCATTTGGTAAAATAATCGATGGCCACCAGTATGAACTCATGCCCATTCGACGCCTTCGGGGTAATTGCACCGATCATATCCATTCCCCAAGCTGAGAAGAGCCATGGCGAGGCCATAGTGTGGAGATATTGGGGAGGTGCATTCTTGCAGTTTTGATACATCTGACACTTGTGGCATGTCCAAACATGTCTAATGCAGTCACTCTCCATTGTCAGCCAGTAGTAACCAGCTCTCATGACCTTTCTGGCCAAGAATGGTCTGTTGGCGTGGGCTCCCATTAGCCCTGCATGCATCTCTTGGATCAGGCGATTGGCTTCTTCTACATCTACACATCGCAGGAGGGTGGCATCATGAGTCCGTTTGTACAGAACTTCTCCGCTCAGGAAGAATTGGAAAGCCATTCTTCTGATGTACTTCTTTTCATTCTCGGTCGCCTGTGGTGGGTACTCTCTATTCTGCACGAAACGCTTGATATATTGTAATACCAAGGCTTGTTGTCTACCTCTGCTTCGACATTCATGCACTTTTCCATGCACACACAGTATGCTGGAATGTCTTGAGTTTCGATCCGCAATGGTCGCACATCATCCCCCTCAGTCAGCATGATCTGGCATACCAGTGTGGCGAGCGCGTCGGCAAAGTGGTTGTGAGCCCTTAGGGTGTATGTGAAAGTGACGTACTTGAACTTGGGAACTAACTGGCTGATGTATCACTGGTACGGGATGAGTTTAGGATCCCGAGCTTGCCATTCTCCGTTAGTCTATGACTCTATCAGCAGAGAGTCTCCGAAGACTTCTAACTCATGAGCGCCGAATTCCAGAGCTGCTTGCAAGCCGACGATGCATGCTTCATACTCAGTCATGTTGTTGGTGCAATCAAATCCCAGCTTGACAGCAATAAGAGTTTGTTGTCCCTTTGGTGATACCAAGACTGCGCCAATCCCACTTCCGATAGCGTTTGCTGCTCCATCAAAGTAAAGCTTCCATCTACAGTGGTCGCCTTCCTCGACTGTCATTACATTTTCGTCTGAGAATTTTGAGTCCATCAATTCTAACTGCTCAGACGGATAATCTGCCAAGTAGTCAGCTATGGCCTATCCTTTGATCGCCTTTCAAGCCACAAACAGGATGTCTGTCGACACCGGTGGAAAAAAATTTCTTACTCTTACTTATTTACTAAGTGAGTCTTTTTCTTTTTCCTTGATCCTGACCCCCATTTGGCGAGTGCATGTGTGTGATCTCTATTTCTCTATCTCTTTTTCGTTTCGAGACATGAGTTGTGTGTGTGTGTGTGTGTGTGTAGGAACACATGTGTGTGTGTGTAGGAACACGTGTGTGTGTGTGCATGTGAGCACATGTTTGGAGTCACCATCAATCATGGGAAATTTAAGGTGTGATTGGGCACATATGTCTAATAGATTTTATCTTGTTTAGACATTTAAAAGAAAATGGTCTTGAACCAGAGATGGATTCGGGGGTTTGCTTATGCGTGGGGAAGGTGTTAGGCACCCCATGACATCCGTTAAGAAACGGTTACCTCCCTTCTAGTGTTCCCTTTTATTTGCTAAGCCTAGGTTGTTGGTTTTAATTATGTACAAATGTCCCAAATTTGGTCGTGCAATATACTAAGAATGGCAAATGCAATTTGACCTCATTTGGTTTTGATTAGACTCTTTATTTCACCGTCTCTCATCTTTGTATCTTTTAAATTTCCGAACAGTTCGGTGGTAGGATATACTTGAAATCCTAACACCTAGTGCCGAGACAAACAATTAATGTTTTTGATGCCATATTCGGGATCTCCTTACCCTTGGTTTCCAAGAGTAAAGTAGTCTGTCAAATGGCGGGGTTTTGGATGATTAATTCACACTTCAGGGAATTTTAGACCATGATCTTATGGGAGTTAGAACGTTTAGAATCCTTTACAACGAGGACACGTACCAGCCATATTAACGTGTAAAGGACTCATACCATGGTGTCCCAATGCCAGGACGGGCCGTAGCTCTTGGGTTGCACCAACTTCGTTTATAACGCCCACATTACCATGTTTACTTTTTTTAATTTTTCATGGCAAAGTGTATTTTAATCACATTGATATCAAAGCGAATAAACAATCAAGCAAGTAATCACGGCATATTCGCAGCACATAAATTACTAAAAATAATTCTAACAAGTACGGAATGACCATGGCATGTTCGCAACACATAAATTACTAAAACATCAAGTATGGGATGATCATGGCATGTTTGCAGCACATTAATCATAAATAATTCAAATGAGTAATCACGGCATGTTTACAGCACATAAATTACTTAAAACACAAGTATGGAGTGATTATGGCATGTTTACAGCACATTAATCATAAATATGGGATGACATAAATATAACGCTTAATCGTAAAGACAAAGTGTAATTTATGACAATATGAGTGAATTAAGGAAAGGGTCAAGACCTCGTGGGGCCGGGATTCAATGCTATTGAAAGGCTTACTCAAATCTTGACACCACCTTAGGATTTACATGAACAAAATAAGACAATTTAGAAGAGAGTTCAATGCATTTCGGGCTTACACGAAAGATTAGTGCTATTGAAAGACTTACCTAAACCTTGGAGGCCGAAAAGGACTTGTATGAGAAAAAATCATTTTTAAAGGGAGTTTCAACGCCTTTCAGGCTTACACAAAGGATTAGTGTCATAACCCCATTTTTACCCACAGGATTTTCTCGGGCGTCAGCACGCAAAACGGGACAGGCCGAACCGAGCCAGCATGATCCAACGACACCTCGCCGCATCGAATACTCCCAAAAAGAAGGTCCGGGACACATTTCCCAAGGTTTGACCAAGTTTGACTAAGGTTGACCAAGTTTGGCTAGGGTTGACCAAAGTTTGACCGAGGTTTGACCAAGCCATTTCCGGCCCGACTAGGGTCCACCTTGCCCAGAAACCCTCAAAACGTATCCCGGGACACATTTCACAGAGTTTGGAGGACTTTGACCAAATTCGGCCAAGTTTGACCAAGGTTGACCAAGTTTGACCAAGGTTTGACCGGCCCGTTGACCAGACTGAAAACTGGTCCGAACTGACCGCCCTGCGACCAAAGTGTAGGGAATATCAAGAGCTTCGATTCCGTACTTTACGGATCGAAAACGGATAAGAAATGAGAGAGTTATGGCCAAAACTGCGAAAAAACGGTCCAACACTTAGCCAAATTTTGCTAAGTATTGTTAACCAAACAGCCTATTTGGGAGGCAATGTTCGTGCAAAGATTCTCTCCGACCCGCTGTAACTTGGTCCACGAGCCAAGATCATTAGACAAGAGGTTCACCTCAGCTACCCCACGCAACCTTCGGATCGTCAAGAGCTCCTCCGGTCAAGCCGGAATCTGAGTCAGAAAATGACCCCTTGACACAAGGAACATTCCGACGGCCTCTGTTCGCAAGATCATATCTTGCGAACCTAAGCTCGCCTCTATGCAAGGCCTGTACCTTTGAAAAGTAGGTAGCATAAGCTTTCCGACGATACCAAGATCGTCGACATCCGACATCGGGAGCTATGTCTACCACGCGCGTGAAAACAGGCCGACGAAATAAGGATTTGCTGAAAGTTCCGGAATTCTTCCACCGACTTTGCCACGCTTGCGCGCAGAATCTTCCTGACTCGCAACGCGTTGATCCGCAAGCCCGGGCACGTTGGAAAGAAGACACATTCATGCATGACGTGGAACTCTCGGATCGCCAAGGTGTTACCGGGTCTAGCCGGAATCCTGATCGGAAAACTGCCCTCAAACGGACCAAAAACACTCCGGTGGCCTCTGCTCGCGGGGCCATATCTCACAAGTCCAAGCTCGGATTACCGCAAATCCAGAACCATGCAAAAATAGGCAGCGTAAGCTTTCCGACGGTACCAAGAACGCTGAAATCTGACATCGGGAGCTAGGTCAAATATGCGCGCGAACTGGGACAAGATTTGAGAAAAAACGCGCTGGGAGTGAAACGCGATTTTTCCCTCCGGATAGCCGCCTTCGCGCGCAAAGTCTTTCCTACTCGCAACAAGTTGATCCGCGAGCCCGAGTGCGTTGGAAAGATAACAACTCCAACTACGTCGTGAAACTCTCGGTTCGCCGATAGCATCCCCGGTCAAGCCGAAATCTTCACCGGAAAAGTGCACAAAAACAGCTCCGACACCCCGACTTCCGGGAGCCATAACTCGCTCGTCCGAACTCCGATTCGCGCAAACTTTATACCGTTGGAAAGAGGACGTCGAGAGCTTTCCGACGATATGCTGCATGACCCATTTTGAGTCCCGGAAGACCTCCAAAACTGCCCTCGAAAATCGGGTCAAAAAGGATACGCGCACAGAAACCGAGGAGGATTCGAGGGGCGGCTGGCGTGGAGAGATAAGACTGCCACATGGCAGCTGTACGACTCGCGCGGGACCATACCGCGCGGCGCGTGATGGACCCGCGCGAGGCGTGCACGCCTTTCTATAAAACCAGCCTCCCCCCCCTCATTCCAACACAATGTTGCTCGGGCTCTAGGCCTTCCAAAGCGTAGAATAGGCAGGAAATAGGGGTTTAGGGGGTTTTAGGAGGGGATTTTGGGTAGTTTTAGAGAGAGAGACTCCTCTCTAGGTAATGTCTCTCTCTCTCTAAGTTCTTTCTCTCTCCTCTTTCTTTAGGGTTTTTGGGGGGTTTTTAGAGTGAGAAGCATCTACTAGGTGCTTCTCTCTCTAACCTCTCCTCATCTCCCCTCCCCTCTCTCTTTCTCTCTCTTACTTTTATTTACATTTCCTTGTCCATTTATCGCTTTCTTTACGTTTCCTTGTCCATTTATCGCTTTATTTACATTTACTAGTCATTTATCGCTTTCTTTACATTTCCTTGTCCATTTATCGCTTTATTTACATTTACTAGTCATTTATCGCTTTCTTTACATTTCCTAGTCCTTTATCGCTTTATTTACATTTACTATGTACTTGTAAATATATATATGTTGTTGTGATTTCCCCCTCCCTTTCCCCCGGTGTGTTTTAGTACGGCAATATTGAGTGGCTTTGGCGGCTCGCGTAAG
>BKZX01027309.1:26678-45707 GCA_014362285.1 Fagus crenata
TGCGTAAGACCTCTAACGAGGCCGTAACAACCTTGTTAGCCTACGAGATATTTGACCCGAAAAATACATCCCCCATGTTTAAATATTGTCATTTATCGCTTTATTTAAATTTACTACGTTGTGAATATTATTATCCTCCCCATTTTTCCCTCGTAAAATGGGCGTGATAATCCCGATTGGTCGTGGTGGATCATGTAAGACCTCAAAGAGGCTTTATCCACCATATAATTCCATAGGCATTGGACCCATTAAAAATCCCCATGTTAAATATTGTCATTGACCGCTTTATTTACATTTACTACGTTGCGCGTATTATATTGTGAATATTGTCATTTTTCCCTTTTCCTTTTGTGATTTGGGCGTGATAATCCCGATTGGTCGTGGTGGACTATGTAAGACCTCAAAGAGGCTTTAACCACCACGTAATTCCATAAGGCATTGGACCCATGAAAATCCCTTGCTTTTAATACCATTATTGCTTTAAATTTATTTATCGCTTTTCGCAATGCTTTAAATACGTTTATCGCTTTATTTACTTTTACGCACTTGTGAATATATTGCGTTGTTATTATCCCCGTTTCCCGTAAAAATGGGCGTGATAATCCCGATTGGTCGTGGTGGACTATGTAAGACCTCAAAGAGGCATTAACCACCACGTAATCCCATAGGCATTGGACCCACAAAATTTCCTCCTTGTAAACTCCATTAATTTATTGCTTCCCGTTATGCTCTAAATTTCTTGCCATTCTTACTACGTTGTAAATATGATTTATCCGTCATTATTTTGATTTGGGCATGAAAATACCAAATGGTATTGGTGGTTTTAGGTAAGTCTTTCAATGGCACTAAACCCCATGTAAATCCATAAGGTGTTGGACCCACAAAAATACTCTCTTTTCAAACCCGGTCATTTACATTATTTACTACGTTGTTGTAAATATTGTTCACATTGCATTATTTTGATTTGGGCATGAAAATACCAAACGGTATTGGTGGTTTTAGGTAAGTCTTTCAATAGCACTAAACCCCATGTAAATCCATGAGGCGTTGGACCCGTAAATTGAAACCCCATTTTCAAAACAGTTTTTCTCATTTAAGTCCTATTTGGCGTCGCAGGTTTAGGTAATTCTTTTCAAATAGTACTAAACCCCCGTGTAAGCCCGAAAAGGCGTTGAAACCCATTTTCAAAACAGTTTTTCTCATTTAAGTCCTATTTGGCGTCGCGGGTTTAGGTAATTCTTTTCAAATAGTACTAAACCCCCGTGTAAGCCCGAAAAGGCGTTGAAACCCATTTTCAAAACAGTTTTTTCTCATTTAAGTCCTATTTGGCTTCGCGGGTTTAGGTAATTCTTTTCAAATAGCACTAAACCCCCGTGTAAGCCCGAAAAGGCATTGAACTCTCTCCTTAAATTGCATTATTTTATTCATGTAAATCCTATGGTGGTGTCGGGATTCGAATAAGTCTTTCAAATAGCATCGAATCCCGGCCCCACGAGGTCTTGACCCTTTCCCTAAAAATTGTCATGAATTGCACCTTGCCATTTCAAATAAATGTTGCATTTATGTCATGTCATACTTGTGATTTATGTGCTGCGAACATGCCGTGATTACTTGTTTGAACATTTTGTTGGCTTTCATACTCTTTCTCGTGATTTATGCATTGTGAATATACCGTCTTGATTACTTGCTTGAGTGTTTATTGCTTTGATATAAAATGTGATTAAAATACACTTTGCCATGAAAACTTTAAAAAGAGTAAACATGGTAATGTGGGCGTTAGAAACGAAGGTATAAGTCCTTTACACGGGGGCGTGGCTGGTACGTGCTTTCGTGTAAGGGATTCTACACGTTCTAACTCCCATAGGATCATGGTCTAAAATTCCCCAAAGTGTGAATTAATCACCCCAAAACCCCGCCATTTGACGGACCGCTTTACTCTTGGAAATCAAGGGTAAAGAGATCCCGAATATGGCACCAAAAACATTAATTGTTTGTCCCGGCACGAGGTGTAAGGATTTCAAGTATATCCTACCACCAAAATGCCCGGAAACTTAAAAGATACAAAGATAAAAGGGACGGTGAAATAAAGAGTCTAATCAAAACCAAATGAGGTTAAATTGCATTTGCCACTCTTGGTATATTGCTCGACCGAATTTGGGACATTTGTTCATAATTAAAACCAACAAACCTAGGCTTAGCAAATAAAAGGGAACACTAGAAAGGAGGTAACCGTTTTCTTAAACGGATGTCGTGGGGTGCCTAACACCTTCCCCACGCATAAGCAAACCCCCGAACCCATCTCTGGTTCAAGACCATTCTTGTAATAAATGTCTAAATAAGATAAAATCTATTAGACATAGGTGCCCAACCACACCTTAGAATTTCCCATGGTTGGTGGCGACTCCAAATCTGCGCTCATACGCACACACGTACACAAGTTCCCACACACACACAACTCATATCTCGAAACGGAAAAGAGATAGAGAACACACACACACTCGCCAAATGGGGGTCGGTATCTAGGAAAATAAAAAAGGAAAAAGAAACTTAGAAATTTTCCGCCGGTGTCGACAATTAGTGCTATTGAAAAACTTATCTAAACCTTCGAGGCCGTGTAGGACTTATATGATGAAAAATCATTTTGAAAATAACATTGGGAAATTTACGGGTCCAATGCCTCATGGATTTACATGGAGTTTAGTGCTATTGAAAGACTTATCTAAACCTCCAATACCGTGTAGGACTTATATGATGAAAAATCATTTTGGAAATAACATTGGGAAATTTACGGGTCCAATGCTTCATGGATTTACATGGAGTTTAGTGCTATTAAAAGACTTATCTAAACCTCCAATACCGTTCGGTATTTTCATGCCCAAATTTCGAAGGAAAAGGGGAATAAAATAAATATTCATAACATAGTAAGGCGATAAATGACGGAATTTAATCAAGGGGTTGTGTTCTTAGATCCAATGCCCTATAGGATTACGTGGTTGTTAATACCTCGTTGAGGTCTTACATAATCCGCCACGACCAATTGGGATTATCACGCCCAAATACACGAGGAAAGGGAATAATCACAACATAATATGAAAGCGATAAATAAATTTAAAGCATTGCAAAAAGCGATAAATGAATTTAAAGCAAATATGGAATTTAAAGCAAGGGATATTCTTGGATCCAATGTCCTATGGAATTACGTGGTTGTTAATGCCTCGTTGAGGTCTTACATAATCTGCCACGACCAATCGAGATTATTACGCCCAAATACATGGGGAACGGGGATAATCACAACATAATATGAAAGCGATAAATAAATTTAAAGCATTGCAAAGAGCGATAAATGAATTTAAAGCAAATATGGAATTTAAAGCAAGGGATATTCTTGGATCCAATGCCCTATGGAATTACGTGGTTGTTAATGCCTCGTTGAAGTCTTACATAATCCACCACGACCAATCGGGATTATCACGTCCAAATTTCAAAGGGGAAAAAAGTGGGATAAATAATAAGCATTTATAATGTAGTAAAGCGATAAATGACGAAATTTAAATATGGGGATGTGTTCTTGGATCCAATACCTTGTGGGATTACATGGTTGTTAATACCTCGTTGAGGTCTTACATAATCTGCCAAGACCAACTAAGGATTTTCACGCCCAAATACACGGGGAAAGGGGATAATCTCAACATAATATGAAAGCAATAAATAAATTTAAAGCATTGCGGAAAGCGATAAATGTATTTAAAGCAAATATGGAAAGCAATAAATCTATAATATAAATTAAAACTTGAAGCAGAGAGAAAGTTTTTGCCCTCCTCTAAACACTGTCACATCAGAATTCCAGCACCCACAGAAGTCTAGGTCATCCTTTCTCTATTTGATTCAATTCTCACTCACACATCTCATAATTAATGTTTTCTCTCTCACACGTTCTCCACTCTCTCTCTCTCTCTCTCTCTCTCTCTCTGTGTTTTACGCACAACTCCTCATCTACCTGCGGAACGGTACATGCTTCTTCTTCTTTTTCTTTTTTCCCTTTCCCTCTTTTCTCTCTGTCGCTCAACTCCTCAGCTCCATTAAATCTGGCCTCCTTTTAACACATACTAAATTAGGGCCAGATTCTCTAACCGTTTTCTTACAAAAATTGAACCGATTTTTCCATTGAAGGCAGCGCACCGTTACTTTGCCCCAACCTCTCTATATCAAAAAATCTCTGCTTTCCTCTTATTTAATCCCTTTAGTACCCGCTGCCCTAACAACAGCCAACCCAGCCAACCCAAGGTGAGCCTTTTTTATTTCTTGATTTTCTGGTGGATATTTTATGGTCTGTGTCTGAATCCTCTTTCAGTGGTTACACGTTTTGGGTGTTGACCGAATGAGAAGTTCTGCAACTCTAGGATGCAATTAGATTTTGATTCAGAATAAAAATATGTTCCTACTTACCAGGTATGTTCTGTACTCTTCCTTCGTATTTCTTTGTTTCATATGCTATATAAACATCTTCATGATACCCTATGAAGACACAAAGATAACGGCCTTCTATGACCCAACCTTTGACAGGGAGATGTTCACAGTGGAGGTCGGATTTTCTATCCTCAATTAGGTTTCTTTGTCTGCTTCAATTTCTCCTTTAGATGGTATCAGTATTTTAGTTTGTTACTCAATTTTAGGGATTTGATATGATATAATTTGAATATGAAGAAGCCCAATTAAATTTGAATATGAAGAAACCCAATTAAAAATATTTTTTTGAAGAAGAGATAAGAAATTGAAGATTTATGGTACTAACTCAAATATGAAACTAACAAATCTGGGCAGTTTTATTTTATTATTGAATCTACAGAATATGTCAGCCTAAAAATGCCCAGCATATGTTCAATGGAACTCCTGATAAATGTAATGTTTAATGGAACTCATATATTGTTTCATATATTGATACTTTTCATAACTGTTAAAAAAGCATTATAGAGTGTATTGAGCAATTACTAAACATGTCACAGCCAAAATACCAAATTATTAAGATCGTTGTAAAGTGATTCGTTAAATTCGATATTTTAAGTGTAATGGCCATATTGATTGTTGTAGCTTCACAAGAAATGTCCTTGATTTGATTTTATTAATTAATAGATAAAATGATCACCATCTGATACGATAAAAGAACTTTATGAAATCTATTAATGTAAGCTTGGTTATGATTAATTTAGCAGGTGGGAACAAAGTTTAAAAAGTCTATAGCAAGTTGAAACTCAGTGGCAGAATTCATATTAGTACGTTCATTCCCAACTACTGGCTTCGGAGATAGATGCCGACAAAGTGTAAGCATTCCCACTAACATTGGCACGCTGTTCAAATATTCTTCAATGATTGAATGACCAAAGGTTTCACACTACATTAATAATAGAAAAGAAGAGGAATTTAATTCTCCCTTTAGTGGATATCACCATTATGAAACCCACTTTAGTGACTAGAAAAAAACAGCAGGCTTTTGATATGATCAACATTAATTTTCCTCCCTGTTCGGTTTTTTTTTTTTTTTTTTTACTGTGACATTATACAAATCTGTTCTGCATATTTTGGTGTAAACATGCAAAAAACTAACTGATTGGTAAATAGTATGGGTTAGCTATTGAAAATAACACCAAATCAAATTAGTATTACCCTCTTTATAAATTAGTATTATCTTCATGAAATTCAAATACACTTAAGATTTAAAAAAGAAGTTAAGGTTTAATTTTGTATTGCTTTTGATTGAATTTGTGGGGTTTGTGGTATGGGATTTTGTGTTTTAGTTAAATCAAATTGGGTTTTCTGTTTGTGACTTTATGTTGTGTGCTTTCATTCAACCAAAATAATCATTGCTTACTTTAGTGTTGCATATTGCTGTTTTTGGAAATAATTCTCAGTACCTTTTATTTTTTATTTTTTTCTTGTAGGAAGCTAGAAATTGTACCGCTTGCAGTACAGACTCTGCAGATATGAGATCTAGAATCTGCTCTTCTGATTTAAATGACTCCCAGAAAGAACCAGTTCTTAGCTGCTTGGTAACTAGGAATTACAATCATCAAAATACAGTCAAACTAATATGGGCGTCCTGGGGACTGGGAAAACCATCATGGAAAGCTAACTCATCCTTTTTTTTTTTTTTTTTTGCTATAGGTGTTTAGTTGTTCCATTGAGATGGCCAATTGACTCAAGCATTAATCCCAAAGCTGATCCTGTGTTGTCTCTATCAGAACCATTTGTTTCACTCATTTTGAGGGATGATTTAGAATCATCATCTACAATTATATGTGAGTAACAAGTTTAAATTTGCAGCAATTATTCTTTTATTCAATCTGTCTTACTTTAGAATAGCTTAGACAAAAGTGTAGGTAAGTTTTTATTCAATTTATGTATGCACTAGATTGTCAAATGGGATTTACCATGCTATTGGAGTAAGGTAAGACATCGGCAGAATGTTCTGTTTTGCTTTAAGTGACTAGCACAGCTTCTTTCCGAAATCCTGATACTGCATATAATATAACCACTGATTACTCATGCTGGTATTTGAAGAAATTCCTATAGAAGTCTTAAAATTTTGGTTTTGAACATTGTAGTTTTTTTTTTTTTTTTTTTTTTTTTTTCCGTTTGTAACCCTATTTTGGAAATGATACTTTGAAGGCTTCAATCTATATTAGAACTTGATGTGTCATTCGTTTTTCTTACTATTCCCCCTATTGAGGACAAGACATGCATGTTGAAAATTTATATGTTAAAGATTTCTTATATTATATATATTATGCCAAAATAAATGGAAAAGATTTTAATATGACACTAACATGATTGTTGTGTGAAGTTTTGATGTATGCATCATGCTTAGTTCTTCAATCTCATGAAACACTTATGTTATCAAGTTATTGTCGAACAAGTTTATTTCTGAGAATTTTAATTATGGACTGCTCTTATATGGTATAAAAGTAACAAGCTTCTTGATATTGCTATGGACTGCTCTTCAATTGAATTAATTATTTTCTCAATTGACAATAGATGGCTGGATGATATAGTTACAGGAAAGCAGGGTGTGCCTTGGCAAATAACAACCTTATGTAATGGAAGACCTCTGAGATTTGCTGGCTCCAGGAATGCAAACATTTGTATTTAGTACATAAAAAAGGTGCTTTAAAAAACAAGACCCCTGGCAACCTTGGTGACAAAGTCTTTTTTTTTTTTTTTTTTTTTCATGTAATACAAATTGTAGTGGTCTGTAGTGGTTATTAGTTTTTTTATACGCTATTAATCCTACTCTTTTCTATACTTTCTTTACCACATAACCAAAAAAAAATGTAAGTTCCTATGATATAAATGTGAGATTTCTCTCTCTCTCTCTCTCTATATATATATATATATATATATTTTTTTTTTTTCTTTCTTTTCTTTTCAAGATTTATATATATATATATATATATATATATTTTCTTTCTTTCTTTTCTTTTCAAGATTTATAAAAAGCTTAAAGAAAATGTCCATGACTATATTCAAAGGGCTTAAAGATATTTGGTCAAAGGTTGGAAATTATCTTCTTTACAAGGTTCATAATCATGTTTGTATTGATACATTGATTGTTGATGGTTTAAATGTAGATCTTATTCTCAAAAATGTATTTTTTAGGTGTGTTTACTAAGTTTTTTTAACTAAATAATATATATTTTTTCACTTACCTTTTTAAAAGTGGCGTAGGTTAGCCATTAGTGGTTGATTATTGTGTAATGTGTAACAAAGTGTTTAATCTATTTCTTAGTTTTTTTTTTTTTTTCCTTTTTGTTTAATCTTTTTGTTATATATGTGTTTATTGCTATTCACAAATAAATTGTCACAGGCTTTGAATGCAATGATTTTGGAGAGTTTTTTTCTTTAAAATTGTTACCTATTGATTTGATGCTAGATCATGTATACAATGCTTTTGTATAAATGCTAGGTGAAGAATTATCATGTATTATTAGATGAAATAGATAGTCATTTAAATTCAAGTGTTCTTTTTTGTTATTTGGAATTCAAACAAATTCTAACAACTTTTCATTGACATTCTCATTTTACTTTATATATATATATATATATATAATTTTCCGTGCATCGCACGGGTTTGCGACTAGTAAATCTTAAAGCATAAAGCAAGAGATAAACTTAAAGCAAGTAAATAAAGCAAAGCATGAACTTAAAGAACATAAATAAGACATTTAATGAACTAAAGTGACATAAATAAAGCATTTAATGATCTAGAGAACATAAATAAAAGTGGATCCTTGTGAATCCTTTCCCATTTTAGGGATCATCACTAGTCACCTCCACTAAAAAGAAAAAAAAAAAAAAAAAAAGAGGAAAGAGGGAAAAGAGAGAGAGTTTAGAGAGAGAGATTACCTAAGTAGGCCTCTCTCACTCTAAAAACTACCCGAAAGCCCCAAAAAGGACCCCAAAACCCCTATTTCTGCCTAAACTACGCTCAGAATGGCCTAGAGCCCGAGCAAATCGTGCCTGGAACTGGGGGGGGGGGGGTGTGGCTTTATTTATAGGCGAAGTTGCACGCCTCGCGCGTCACCATGGCGCATGATTGTGCCGCACGAGGCGTGCTCCCCGCCACGTGGCGATCTTATCCACCACACAACCCCCCTTCCGAATCCTCAATTTTCGCACGCATATTGTTTTCTAACCCGATTTTCAGGGGAAATTTTGGAGGCCTTCTGGTGCTCAAAATGGGTCATACAGCATATCGTCGAAAAGCTCTTGACGCCTACTTTCCAACGATATAAAGTTTGTACGAATCGGAGTTCGGATGACAGAGTTATGGTTCTCGGAAGTCGGGGTGCCGGTGTTGTTTTTTCGCGTTTTTCCGGCGAAGATTCTTGCCAAACAGGGGATGCCATCGGCGAACCGAGAGTTGCACGTTGTAGCTGGAGTTGCAATCTTTATAACACACCTGGGCTCACAGATCAACTCGTTGTGAGCTGGAAAGACTCTGCGCGCGAAGGTGGTTGTCCGGGAGGAAAAACGCGTCAGATTTTCAGCGCGTTTTTCTTACTTTTTATCTGTGTTCACGCGCATTTTTGACCTAGCTCCCGACGTCGGTTTTCGACGTTCTTGGTACCGTTGGAAAGCTTGCGCTACCCTCTTTCTTAAAGTTTTGGACTTGTGGGAAACCAAGCTAGGGCTGGAGAGATATGGTCCCGCAAACGGAGGGCACCAAAGTGTTTTTGGTCCGTCAGAAGGCATTTTTCCGATCGAGATTCCGGCTAGACCGGGGAAAATCTTGACGATCCGAGAGTTCCACGTTGTGTCTGAATATGTCCTTTTTCCTACGCATCCAGGCTCGCGGATCAACTTGTTGTGAGTCAGGAAGACTCTGTGTGCAAGCACGGCATTGTCGGGGGGAAAATTACGAAATTTTCAGCATAGTTTTATTTCATTCGTCAGTTTTCGTGCGCGTGGTAGACGTAGCCCCCGATGTCAGATTTCGGCAATCTTGGTGTCGCCGGAAAGCTTGTGTTACCTTCTTTCTAAAAGTACGAGCCTTGTACAGAGGCGAACTTGGGTTCGTGAGATGCGGTCCCGCGAATAAAGGCCGTTGGAATGTTCCATATGCCAAGGAGTCATTTTCTGATCGAGATTCCGACTTGACCAAAGGAGCTCTTGACGATCCGAGAGTTGCATGTTGTAGCCGAAGTAACCCTCTTGCTTAAAGGTTTCAGCTTGCAGACCAAATCGCTGCGGGTTGGAAAGAATCTACACGCAAATGGTGCCTCCTAAATAGGCTGTTTTGCCAACAACACTTAGCAAAATTTGGCTAAATGTTGGACCGATTTTCACGGTTTTGCCCATAACTCCCTCGTTTTTCGTCCGTTTTCGACCCGTAAAGTATCAAATCGAAGCTCTCAATATGCCCTATCCAATGGTTAGGGGACGGTCAGCCCAATCCAGTTTTTCGTCTGGTCAACGCCTCGGTCAAACCTCGGTCAAACTTGGTCAAACCTCCCCAAACTCCGAGAAATGTGCTCCAGACCCCGTCTTAAGGTTATTTTGATGTGGTGGGCCCTCGTCCGATCGGACCAGCTCGGTCAAACCTTGGTCAAACTTGATTAACCCTGGTCAAACTTGGTCAAACCTCCTCAAACTCCAGGAAATGTGCTCCAGACTCGGTCTTGAGGTTATTTTGATGTGGTGGGCCCCCGTCGAGTCGAACTGGCTCAGTCCGGGCTGCTCGTTTTGCGTGTCGACACCCGAGAAAATCTCGGGGGTAAAAATAGGGTTATGATAGTTGCCCCTTCTTTGTGTGGCGTTTCTTGACATAAGGAACGCCGGACAAAGAATAAATGACTTAATTTTTGCCCGTTGAGATTTTCTCGATTTTTGTGCCCATCCTCAGGTACTTCGGAAAAATCTTCCTTGATTTGCATGTCACTCTTTGTTAAATGCGCTGGCTCTCAATCGTTTGACACACGGGTCAAAAGTCGAAGGTGGGTTTCAGATTCTTGGTTTTCTCCCAAAACTCCATTTTTCCTACTTTTGCTTTCTCTTCTAGCTCAAATCTCGCGCTCCAAGAGTCTGTTCGGCCTTCTGATGTACCTCGCCATGTGCATGCCTTTGGCGGGGATAGAAATTTTGAAAAGTATAGGCTAAATTTGGGATTTAAACAAACTTAGGAAATATTTTAATTGGGTTCAGGTAGGGGTGGCAAAAAAAACCCAAACCCATTAGCCCATCCAAATCCACCCACTAATTGTCCAACCAAACCCACTTATTTAAAAAATAGGCAAATGGGTGCTAGCCTAATTAAACCCAATTAAGTTGAGTTTAATTGAGCTTTAATTGGGTTGCTTATTGGGTATCAACAAAAAGCCCAAACCCAAAAATAATAATAATAAAAAAATAAAAAAAAAATTCTAAGAAGTTTTGGTCATTTTGGAGGTTTCAAGGGTATTTCAATAATTTTTTTGAGTTTTAATTGTTTTTTCATCATTTTATAAGTTTTAAGGATATTTTGATAAATATCTACTTTATTAAATGGATTTAAATGAGTGGGTTGGGTTTTAACTTAGATAATTGGATTGGGTTGGGTTTGGGTAATATCTACTTTATTAAATGAGTTTAAATAGGCTATTGGATTTTAAAACTCCAACCCATTTAATGCCCACCCAAACCCACCCATTTGACACCTCTAGTGATATTGAACAGAGCTAAATAAGGAAGATGCAACACTGCTAATAAAGTGCATGTTGAATTAAACATAAATAACAAAATGTAGTGTCAATTAAACACTGCTAATATCTCCTGCCAAAGCCCACTAGCCAAATGTTAGAGAACCACAACTCAAGCTGACCTCTAAAAATGTCTTTCATCAATGAAAAAAGAATTAGCACAAAAAACTCTATACTACAAATGTAAACAGACTGTCCTGTGTTGGTATTAATGACAATTCATTACTCATCTTCACCTATCATCATCCCGATTAAGCCACTGAATTTCTTTCTCCTTTAGAAAGCCAAGGACACCAAGAAAACCAAAAAGGACCCATCCACCCGACGGAATGTCTCCACCACCACCACCACCGCCACCGCCACCACCACGATCATAGGGAGGGAAACCACTTCCACCATCATCAAGTCTTGGTGACTTCTCCTTGCCTGAAATTTCATTTTACTATTATATGCTACTTGAGATGATCCAATAAAATTTCAAGAGGAAAACATAATTTTAGAGAAAAGTTAAGCTACGTTGTTTGAACTTGATATGCTTTTTTTTAATAAGTATTTAACTTGAGATGCATTGGTAGATCATTATTTAAATGAATCTCCTTTTTATTGTTAACTTCATCTATTTTTACTTAGAAATTTAAAAAATTCCTGTGTAATGAGAGCTTCTTAGTCCTTATTGGCACTCTCTAGTGCATGGGTTTCTATTAACAACTTCCTTAAATTTCAATAAAACATATCCAGTGCAAAGTTAACTGAATAATGCCATACAAACACAGTTCAATATATACCACAAAGTAAATCTTCAAAGCCACACACACAAACAAATACATGCTCACATGTTTATAATGGCGGAGAATGTGTGAGATCCTAGAAATTTACACTTGAGCCTTAAAGTAGAAATTCAGATGTATATCTCACGCACAATTACCACGACTTTACAATAGCAAATGGAAAAGGAGACCACACTAAGAATTGAACTGGATGCAGGGTAAAGTAATCGAAATGCACATATTTTTTTCTCTCTGAAGCCACCCTCTTGAAATAACAAAGCTAATCTCACACACCTATGAGCTAAGGTAGCATTTAGTGGTCTGGCTAGGGACAGAATTGCATTGACTAAACCATATGCAGTTTGGTAAAGAATAACCTTGAGAAGTAGGTATTACCAGGAATATGAGTAATTGTTGGAGACTTCTGTGTAACAGTCTGGGTTTGCTCTGCAGTAGCAGCACCGCATCTCACATTCTGCAAACAAAGTGTGTGAGAATAGGACATAAGAGATTCATGTATAATTAGATCGCAATAAAAAAATGAAGTAGCTTAAATGCTAAAGTAATAGAAGGTCAATGCATAAGTGTATAGTTTTTTGATAAGTAGGTTAATTGGCTGGGTTCTTTGCCAAGTCTTAGATTTTAAGGCTGTAAGAGACAATAAATCACCTAAACGCAAAAGGTTAAATTCTAACCAATAACATAATAAAATGAACCAAACTTCGGTATAGAAGTAAAAAGTACTCCTCAAAATCACTTACGAAGACAATCTTTTTGCATTGCAGCAGAAGAGTAGTCTTCAGATTTTTTTTCTTTCAATGGGTAAGTTACATACGCACCCGGTGGGTCTTGAACCCACAACCTCACCCTCCAACTTGCTCTTACAAGGAGAGGAGGTGTTATCTAAGCTAGAACTCAATGACAAATAGTAATCTATAGGTTGCCATCAACATACAAGAGACAGCAATAAAAGAATTACATCTATCAATATGAAGACAAGAAACACATATACAAATAACAGGTAACATGCAGAAACAAACATACCAAGGCAGCAGCACATATTACAGACTGCATTCCAATGGAATGCAAACTAGGCCTTCTTCTATCAACACGTGAAACTGGAAGGGAAAGACCGACTCCGGATTTAGCAATCTGAAAACGTCCCCTTCGATAATCAAAAGGTTGAAACTGCATGCAGACCCTGCCTAGATTGGATGCAGCTTGCTTTATTCGCTCCATGCGCTGACCATATGTTCTTACTGTATACAGAAAAGAAAACAGTCAAGTAGCATCATCAAAATCAAAATTTGCACAGACCCTTCGTTTTCAATGCATAAAAAACATAAAAGTAAAGCAGCATTTGTAAGTATCAAAGTCTAATAAATCTCTTCAACCAAACTGCATCACTGCATCACTGTGTTTCTTTATCTCTCTAGTTCATATCCCTTAGAGAACTTCAAGTGAGCTAAAACCAATTCTTCTATTCCTTAGTAGAACAAATTGTTGGACTACCAATCGGCAATCAATGATAAAGAGTTTTTTTCTTTTGATAAGTAATAAGTTTTATTGATTGAATAAAAAGTAATGAACTACAAATGCACTAGATGTGAACTTGTAGAAACAGAAAATTAGTGTCTAAAGTGACAATGATCAAGAAATTCAAGAAAAGTATGAAATGATAAGAACCCCGTTGCCATCATCCAATCAAACAAGGTGTATAAAAAAAGTGATAAAGAGTTTTTATACACATTCCCCACCCCATAACAAGGCAATTCACATCTTAGGTGTCAATTTTCTTGCTCATAACCACATGATTGAAGAAAATCTAACTATAATTTCCATTAATTTGCTATGATCAATACTTTTTAGTGTTGGTACTCAGCAATCAAAGGACATATACTTTAACAATCACTGATAAACTAAAATTAATTTATGAATAGCCACATACCCGGTGGCAATTGAGGTAAAGTGGCAATAGTACTTCCAATGGAAAGCGACATCTTTATGGCAATGCGTATTGACCTACAAGACAAGATTTTTTGAATTAAAAAAAAAATAACATATAAACAGCAATTATAAATGAAATTTATAAAGTAACAATATGGGTTCAAAGCAGTCAAATAAAATCAACAGGTGGGAAAAAGAAATGTTAATGCAAAAACAATTTTTTTTTTTTTTTTTTTTTTTTTTTTTCAGTTTCCAATTTCTTTAGGGATGAAATACAATTCTCAAAGGTCCCAGATTCTTATTAACCTTTACTTATTAATTATTTGTGCTGATTTTCCCAGAAAATGAATGCACCGCCATATAATTCAACTACAAAATGATTAAGCCAAACAGGACGCACCACTGGAATTGTAACAAATTCAAGCATTGCACAGAGAACATACAAAGCAATCCCAAATCCAAAGATTCAATCTTTCAGTGAATTTCGGCAAGATTATCCAGTTTCACCTCTTTATCGAATGATTCATCAACATGTAAATTCACGTTTACATTACAAATATATATATATATACACACACATATGTCTATTATATATAAAAATACATACATAGAGAGATAAAGAGAGAACCTGTCAGTGGTGATGATCGCTAGGAGACAGAGAGATGAGAGCAAAGAATTTTTTTTTTTTTCTAATTGTTTTGGCTGAGAAAGCTAGGGTTTCACGAACTCTCTCGGATATGCGAGCTGAACGATTTTATTTTTTTATTTTTATTTTTATGGAAGGGAAAAGAATTTGGTTGGTGCGATGAAGAAGAAAGGGAAGAGAGTGTGGAAATAGAGGGAGTTTTCTTAAGTATTCGGATTTGCCCTTTTATTAGGTCGGTTTGAACTTTGAACTTTGAACTTTTTTTAGAGGTTTTTTTATATTTATTTTTTAATTAATAAAAACATAATTATGTGTATTGATACTAAAATAATAATTGATTTTTGGTGTACAAAAAAATTATTGTACCTTTTTTCTTTTAATTCATTTTTACATGACCCCTTTAAAAAGAAAGAAAAAAATGTGGTTGTGTATTAGGTGGTCTTAAATAATACTTATGACTTTACACCCCACTAGATGCACGATTCAAGAATTGAGGTTAGGTTTATTCTTATTCAAACACTAAATCTTAAAATCGTTCACATAGAAAAAAATTACATCCATAAAGTTATCACCATCCTCCATTTTGTTATTGTTTTAAATTTTTAATCCTACTTAGTCCATTTTGGTGATTCTTAACCACCTCTGCCAACCCCAAGGCCCCAACTAAAAAAGAAATAACAACTATGACTTTGTTATAGGGGAAGTGGGGAAAAAGAGAGGGAGACTGTGAGTATTTATGAGTTTGAATGTTAAAAAGATTTTAGGTGGTTATATGTTTTCAAATTTGTTGGAGGGAAAATAAGCAATTTTTAAGACTAATTTCAGTAACAATTCTGACAAGCACAAAAGTTGGATACCTTAGAGATCACCGAAGAGAAGTTTGTGAAATAAGAATGACCTATATACTAAGCCAAAAAAACAATCAATATGGTTGATCTCTACGTGAATTTCTCTTGGTTCAGAACAACAAAGATTACCTTAGATTGGGGGTTTGACCATATCAAGATGCAACTTGACCATGCTTGGCCATTCTGACCAAGGAACTAGGTTAAAAGTCTTAATTATCAAAATGATGATCGATAGAATGCTAGATCGTTGGTTGATGGTAGCAATCTTGAGCCTCACATGTTGGCCTAGGCCAACAAGGCTAAGTGTATTCGAATTGTATCTCAAAATCTTTTGGGTTTGTCCGATATCCCTTCCAAAATGTAGGGAAAAAACCCAAAATTGAAAGACTTACTATATTTTTAAGAGAATGTCCATTTAAAAAATATTCAAATTTTGAATGAAAGAAGTACCAAATTTGGAACTAGTTTTTTTTTTTTTTTTTTTAATTAAAAAAAATTAGCAAACTAAGAATAAATAAAATTTTTATATTACTTCTAACTATCTAGTTCTCTTCGAGTTAAGATATAATTAAAAGAAAAATCCTCTATTTTCCTTTTTTTTTTTTTTTTTTTTTAGGGAAAATAGTGCAGAACCTGCCAATAATGCACTAATGTCTTATTTGATTACGTATTTATTCATTTTTTAAGTGATACATATTGTTGAAATAATCAGTCATAATCCCTTGCTCAGCTAACAAAACGTCTTACCTCATGCATTTAGTCATTACTTTCATAGGTGCAATGATAATTAGATTTAGTCAGATTTGAGGTTCTAAAAGCATTCTCATTAGCCTCTTCAAAATTTTAGTCAAATGGGCTAAAAAATACTTACTTTTTCTAGTTTAGTTAAGGCACAATTACATCAAACTTTTTATTTTATTTCTCTATTCTATTTTTTAATATATTTTTAATATTTTATTTTTATTTATTTATTTTTTTCACAACTCCCAAAATGCCTCCCTTTCTCTTTGTTTAGATCTCACATTCTCCACCAATTGGGCATTTGGCCCTGTCGACACCGGCGGAAAATCCGACCTAAAGAGGTGTTAGGTCTTTTCTTTTATTTTCCTAGATACCGACCCCCATTGGCGAGTGTGTGTGTATGATCTCTATCTCTTTTCCGTTTCGAGATACGAGTTGTGTGTGTGTGTGGGAACTTGTGTACGTGTGTGCGTGTGAGCACAAATTTGGAGTCACCACCAACCATGGGAAATTTTAAGGTGTGATTGGGCACCTATGTCTAATAGATTTTATCTTATTTAGACATTTATAACAAAAATGGTCTTGAACCAGAGATAGGTTCGGGGGTTTGCTTATGCGTGGGGAAGGTGTTAGGCACCCCACGACATCCGTTTAAGAAAACAGTTACCTCCTTTCCAGTGTTCCCTTTTTATTTGCTAAGCCTAGGTTTATTGGTTTTTATTATGAACAAATGTCCCAAATTTGGTCGAGCAATATACCAAAAATGGCAAATGCAATTTAACTTCATTTGGCTTTGATTAGACTTTTTATTTCACCGTCCCTTTATCTTTGTATCTTTTAAATTTCCGGGCATTTCGGTGGTAGGATATACTTGAAATCCTAACACCTAGTGTCGGGACAAACAATTAATGTTTTTGGTGCCATATTCAGGATCTCTTTACCCTTGATTTCCAAGAGTAAAGCGGTCCGTCAAATGGCGGGGTTTTGGATGATTAATTCACACTTTGGGGAGTTTTAGGTCATGATCCTATGGGAGTTAGAACGTGTAGAGTCCCTTACACGAAAGCACGTACTAGCCACGCCCCCGTGTAAAAGACTCATACCATGGTGTCCAAAAGCCAGGGCGAGCCGTAACCCTTGGATTGCACCAACTTCGTTTCTAACGTCCACATTACCATGTTTACTCTTTTTAAAGTTTTCATGGCAAAGTGTATTTTAATCATATTTTTATATCAAAGCGGTAAACAAGCAAGCAAAGTATCAAGACGGTAAAATGGTAAAACATTCAAACAAATAATCATGGCATATTCGCAACACATATATCATGACAATGAGTGAGGATGACAAATATGGGTTGACATAAATATAAGGTTTACCCCAAAATGCAATTTATTACATCACAAGAATTTTTAAGGAAAGGGTCAAGACCTCGTGGGGTCGGAGTTCGATGCTATTGAAAGACTTATTCGAATCTCAACACCACCATAGGATTTACATGAGTACAACAAAGCAATCTAAAAAGAGGGTTTCAATGCCTTTTCGGGTTTACACAAAGGGTTGGTGCTATTGAAAGTCTTATCCAAACCTCCGATGCCAAATAGGACTTATATGAGGAAAATCATTTGAAAAGGGGTTTCAATGCCTTTTCGGGCTTACACGAAGGGTTGGTGCTATTGAAAGACTTATCCAAACCTCCGATGCCAAATAGGATTTATATGAGGAAAATCATTTGAAAACAGGGTTTCAATGCCTTTTCGGGCTTACACGAAGGGTTGGTGCTATTGAAAAACTTATCCAAACCTCCGATGCCAAATAGGACTTATATGATGAAAATCATTTTGAAAAGGGGTTTCAATGCCTTTTCGGGCTTACACGAAGGGTTGGTACTATTGAAGGACTTATCCAAACCCTCGATGCCAAATAGGACTTAAATGAGAAAATCATTTTTTTAAAAGTATGTTTGCAATTTACGGGTCCAACGCCTCATGGATTTACATGGGGTTTAGTGCTATTGAAAGACTTACCTAAAACCGCCAATACCGGTTGGTATTTTCATGCCCAAAATCAAAGGGGAAAAAGGGATGGGTAAACAATATTTACAACGTAGTAAATAATGGAATAATGGCAATAAATAAATCTAAAACATGACGAAGAGCGACAAACATATTTAAAATGGTAATAAATCTACAACACGGGATTTTTGTGGGTCCAATGCCTATGGGATTATGTAAATGGCTAATGCCTCTTTGAGGTCTTACATAATCCATCACGACCAATCGGGATTATCACGCCCAAATCACAAAGAGAAAAGGGGATAAAATGACAATATTCACAAGTACGTAATAAATGTAAATAAAACGATAAATGATTTCAAAACGGGGGATTTTTAATGGGTCCAATGCCTATGGAATTATATGGTGGATAAAGCCTCCTTGAGGTCTCACATAATCCACCACGACCAATCGGGATTATCACGCCCAAATCACAAAGAGAAAGGGAGAGAAAATGACAATATTCACAAGTACGTAGTAAATATAAATAAAACAATAAATGACGTTATTTATATATGGGGAAGTGTGTTTTTCGGGTCAAGCACCTCGTGGGCTAATATGGCTGTTAAGGCCTCGTAGAGGACTTACATAATCCACCAAAGCCACTCGGGTTTTGCCGTACTAAAACACACGGGGAAGGGATAATCACAATATATATTCACAAGTGCGTAGTAAATGTAAATAAAGCAATAAATGACATTATTTAGACATGGGAGGTGCATTTTTCGGGTCAAATACCTCGTAGGCTAGCATAGTTGTTACGGCCTCATAGAGGTCTTACGCACTCCGCCAAAGCTACTC
>BKZX01027317.1:0-10687 GCA_014362285.1 Fagus crenata
TCACCAAAGCCCAAACCTATGGTGACTGCTACTAATCTTCATTAAAGGCTAAGGGGAATTCAGTTTGGAGGTAGGGGGATTATTTCCTTTAAAGGTATTGAAGTCTGCTGCACAAGGGTATCATACCCATTGGGGGGTATGAACACAAGTGATCAACAAACCTCAAATACCTTAATGAAAACATGTACAGATCAACTTTTATCATGGAGTCAACCCCCTAAATCAGTCTGTCACTGATTTAGTCTGCGGCCACATTTTGTCCTATTAAGAAGCATAGTCAGTTTAATGCCATTGGAGGAGCTAATGAGGAGCCTCATTAACCAAGAGTTAATAGGATGGCCAGGTCAAAATCATGAACTCCATGGGTTATGGCTGACCACTATAAAAAGGAGAAGAAGAAGCACTACCAAAACAACCTTCGGCCAAACAAAAAACCCAAAAACCAAAGACAGAAAGAAGAAAAATCCATTTTCTTGTCATACCAAAACATTCTTTGCCAAACTCCCTCAAACAATCAAATCCCATGACATACACTACACCACTAATCCCTCCATAACATACTTGAATAACCTACTCCATGATACATGTTTTTCAAGGGATAATCCTCCCTTTCTCACCAAATCCTCTTAAGTCTTTATTAGTTTATCTGAGTTCATTTTTACTTTGTTCTTGCTTATCCTCTTATTGCTCATGACCGTTGTCTGCTATAGTTTTTGTTGATAAAAAAGTCATCACAGCAGATTCGTAGCTCTTTTGATAAAAGGGCCAGCATAATAGCAGATCAAAAAGAGGTGCACCATCAGCCATCAGGCAAGTCCACGGGCCTAGATTGGAGTTTTGGGCTCAACAACCCGTGAATACAAGCTCAACCCATCTTCAACCAATCACAATGCGACATATGGCACTAGGCGATTTTTGAGCATCTACATTTTAGCAACTCCACTGGGGAGTTGAGCAGCACTTCTGCAAACTAGGTCTGCAGTAATGCCACCAAAGTCTAGAAGACAAAACTCGGTCATGAACTCACATCCTGACTCAGAGTCAAACACACATAATCAAACTGTGGGCAGAACACGGTAGAACAACGAAAGAAATATGGAAGGAGGTGGTATTCCAAAGGGTAATCCAAAAGGAGGCAATCCAGGAGGACCACCACCTTTGACTTTGGTATATGAGTTAATCTAGAGTCTACAGCAGAATCAAGGAGAACTAGTTGAGTTCATAAGGCAGTTGAAGGAATCCAACAACAATAGGGAGACACATGGAGGAGGAAATCATGAAGAAAGGGACCACCATGATGAAAGAGATTCCAACAACAAAAATGATGCACCATTTGTTACTATGTCAGATGTGGCAAACCTTCTTAAACAAGAAAGGGAACGACCACCAAAGGAGACCAGACATTTTGTAAGGAAGCGCCTCATTATCCTAAGGAGTTACTAAAGGAACCTTACCCTGAAAAGTACGAAACTTTGAATTTCACCCTCTTTGATGATCGAAAAGGAAGTGCAGTCGAGCATATCAACAAGTTTCTAGACTCTATGGGTCCCTTCGTCGGAAATGGAGGACTTTGCTTGCGAGAGTTCTCAAAGTCCCATATTGACAGGGCATATACCTGGTATGCCATGCTGTCTGAAGGTTCTATTAGAGTTTGGGAAGACATGGTGGAAAGCTTCTGCAGCAAGTACTTTCACGTGGAAGAGAAAATTACCCTGCTCAACCTTCACAGCACGAAGCAACTACCCGGTGAAGATCTTTCGAAATATATTCATCATTTCCGTGATATTTCTCTAGATTGTCATGTGAAGTACGAAGAAAGTGAGCTGGTCGAAGTGTGCATAGACAATATGCTTCCTGAATTCCGAGCTCATCTCGAGAATCTGGACATCTCACAATTCGCTTCGCTGCTTCAAAAGGCTAGGAAAACAGCTTTGTTAGTCAAGCCTCATTCTGAAAAAGCCAGAGAAAAGAAGAGTCAGCACCAAACACTCATTGTGTCTACTGCGGCTCCGCTAAGTGGAAGTAAGAGAAAAAGGCCTGTAGAGAAGATTTTCGAAGAACCACCTCCCCTGCCTTTCACGGTGGAAGAAATGATGGTTATCTTTGACAAATGGGTGAAAGATGAAGTAATCAAGTTACCCCAGATTAGCAAACCTCCTACTGAAGAAGAAAAGAGAGATCCCAAGTTCTGTCGTTACCACATATATGTTCATCATCCAACAGCAGACTGCCGATCACTCCGATGGGAACTTAATCGAAAAATTCAATATGGTACCCTACAACTCTCCCTGGAGTAGCAGAGGGTATGTAAGAATCCATTTCCAAATCATAGAAAAGACCAAGGCAAAGCGGTTTGTATCTGTGGTAATACAAGGGAGCATTAGTGATATGGAAGTGGATGAGTCTGCCGCAGCTGACACCACTCTAACACCTGGCAACCGTGAGAACCTTACAAAAGAGTACAAAGTTCAAATCCTTATTTAATCAATTGGGATTGGGACCAGAAGCCAGGAACGCTGCTACAGAGGCCATCATTGCAATAGCAGCAGACTTAGGGGTAACCTGCTTTACCGCAGAAGCTCATGCTAGTCGCACCTTCTTGGAAACCACCAATGCAATAATCTTTACAGATGAGGATATGGAAGTTCAATATCTGGACCACAGACAACCCTTTTATGTGTCTGCTGTGATCAAAGATGTACAAGTAAGGAGAGCTTTGGTACATACAGGCTCTTGTCTGAATCTTATCCCACTGAGTACTCTCAAAGCAGCCAACATTCCACAACAAAAGATCCAAGGTGCTCCTATTGAAGCAACAGGTTTTGCAGGAGCATCAGAATATACTATGGGGCATATACAGCTAGTCTTAAGAGTTGAGCCACTTGTGGCTCTTACATGATTCCATGTCGTGAATTCCGAAGTCCCATATCATGCATTACTCGACAGACCATGGTTCCACAAACATAAACTAATTTCATCCACATATCACCAGTGTATCAAAGGAAGGCTCAACAGGAAGCCGATCTGTATAGCAACAAACCCCTCTCTATTTGATCAAACTAAAGCACATTTCACTAAAGCGGCTCAATATGACGAATGGTCTGCGGAGGAACCGCCAATTATCAAACCATCAGGAACGCCACTGCCAGAATGGGAAGACATTAAAGATGATCCAGATGTTGATCTGCGAGAACTCCTAGAATGGGAGAAAAAGAGGAAAGAATGTGCGGTAGAAGATAGGAATGCATCGCAGTGCATACGCGTCCAAATGCCTGATGGACGCATAGTCTATCGTTTATGAAGGTGCGTGGGGCCTGATTGCCCACGGCAAGAAAGTCCCATGCCTGAAGAAGGTGGTCTGCGGCTCTCATGTTACTTGATACAGAGAGAAATTGAAGGTCACGAGAAGATGGCAGTGGAGAAAGAAGAGGTGAAGCTGGAGAAGTCTGCGGAAGGGGATTCAAAAATAACTCCCAAGGAAGACCTTGAGGTAATCAACTTAAGTCAGGATCCTAGTATTGATAAACCTATTTCAATTAGCACGTCCCTGTCTGTTGTGGAGAGAACCTGTTTTATTGATCTGCTGAGGGAATACCAAGATGTATTTGCATGGAAATATGACAAAATGCTCGAAATAGATCCGGGACTTGTGGCTCATTCCTTGAATATGGAACCTGGTACGAAACCTGTTGTACAGCCCATGAGAATTTTCCATACTGAAGTAGAAGCTCAAATCACCCAACAGGTGAAGAAATTGCTTGCCGCCGATTTCATTAAACCAATACAGCATCCGCGGTGGCTATCAAATATAGTTCCAGTGAAGAAGAAAAATAGGCAGATCAGGTGCTGTGTGGACTTCCGCAATCTCAACAAGGCATGCCCTAAAGATGAGTTTCCCATACCAAACATGGACTTATTGATTGATTCTGTCGCGGGCAATGCCATGTTCTCTTTTATGGATGGATTTAGCGGTTACAATCAAATTCGGATGTCACCAAAGGACGCTGAAAAAACCGCCTTTCGCACACCCATTGGCAATTTCTATTACACCGTTATGCCATTCGACCTAAAAAATGGTGGTGCTACTTATCAAAGAACAATAACGGCCATGTTCCATGATATGATCCATCAAGAAATTGAAGACTATGTTGATGACATTGTGGTAAAGTCTAAAAGAAGAGAAGATCATCTTGGAGTCTTGAGAAAGGTTTTTGAGAGGTGTCGTCTATACAAGCTCAAGATGAATCCTCTCAAGTGTGCTTTCGGAGAATCTGCAGGGAAGTTTTTGGGTTTCTTGGTGCACAACCGTGGGATTGATGTAGATCCAGAAAAAGCATCTGCCATAGCCACCACGAAGCCACCAACCTCTCACAAGGAGCTGAAGAGCTTCTTAGGGAGGTTATCATACATCAGAAGATTCATACCAAGTCTGGCAGCAGTAACTTCTACTTTTTCACCCCTCTTGAAAAAATGGATCCCCTTTAATTAGTCTGCAGAGTGTTAAGAGGCCTTTGAAAAAATTCAAACAATCATGACGAAGCTCCCCACGGTGTGTGCTCCAATTGCCGGAAAACCTCTTCAACTCTACCTAGCTTCCAACAGCCAAGCAATAGGAGCACTGGTGGCATAAGAAGATGATGGGGGTATTGAACAGCCCATATATTATGTTAGCCACGGACTCAAAGACACTAAAACACGTTACTCAATGGCGAAACGAGCGTGTTTGGCCCTTGTATACACCTCTCAGCGTCTGCGGCATTACTTCTTAGCTCACAGGATTCAGTTAATGACCAAGTCCCACCCAATCAAAGGTCTACTGCACCGACCAGTTCTCTCAGGTAGGCTCGCCCAATGGCTACTACAGTTATCGTAATATGAGATATCTACTGAAACTCCAACAACAATTAAGAGTCAGGCCATCGCAGACCTTTTGGCTCAATTTCCTGGAGAAGATAGTTCAACAATTTCACAAGAGGTACTTGGAGAAGTTGGAGAAGCACTGTTGGTTGGAGTGGCAGACTCAATGTGGACCTTGAGATTTGATGGCTCTTCCACATTCATGTCGAGCAGAGCTGGTATTGTACTCGTTAGAGAGGATGGGGAAACCATTGCTAAGTCCTTCAAGCTAGATTTCTCTTGTTCCAACAATGCCTCAAAATACGAAGCTTACATCACGGGACTAGCCATAGCATATGAGATGGGCATAAAGCACCTGAAAGTGATCAGCGATTCAAATCTCATAGTCTGCCAAACTAATGAGGAATTTTCATTGAAGGAGCCTTCCCTGGCACCTTATCATGCACTTGCTCAAAGGTTAGAAGAAAATTTTTCCACTTTCAAAGTCACACATGCCTTGAGGAGTGAGAATTGTTATGCAGATGCGCTGGCGGCTTTGGGGTCACAAGTCACATTTGAGGTACCAACAGCAGATGTCACGATCATTAAGAGGAGCATTCCTATTACTGATCTACTGAAAGAAGAGTACGAGGAGCAGGACTCTGACCAAGAGGATTGGAATACTCCTCTGAAAAGCAAGCTTATGTCACCTGAGGATGTGGTAGATCTAAAAGTGTTGAAGGATTTTGTATTGATCTTTGGAGATCTCTATCGCAGACTACCTGGAGGGATTTTAGCGAGGTGCATAAGTCCCCAAGAAGGAATGAGAAAACTGCAGGAAATTCACGAAAAATCCTGCGAGTTAGAGGATAGAGTAAGCCTTTACCGTAGACTCCAACGCCTGGGTTATTTTTTGCCAGATATGAGTAAAGAAGTGGTAGATCTGCAAAGACATTGCCCAACCTACCAACACCAACACGAAGATAAACAAGTATGTACCACCTTTTTTTCATGTGACTGGCAGACTCCTTTCTTGGAATATTTCATAGAGGGCATTCTACCGCAGACTGGTAGAGAAGCAGCCCGTATTAAAAAGTTGTCTACTAGATACTTTATGGAGAGTGGTATCCTATTCCGAAAAGGGTTTCATGGAGATCCTCTGAAATGTATAAGCCTGTCCAAATCTCAAACAATGATGAAAGAGGTCCATTCAGGAGAATGTGGAGAGCATCAAGGAAAGAAAAGACTATATCAATTGTTGCTAACACTTGGCTATTACTGGCCGACAATGAAGAAGGATACAGCGAACTTTGTTAGAGCATGTAATACCTGTCAGATGCAAGCAAACCTGATCCACACACATCCCACCAATCTACAAAACATGGCCATAACATGGCCTTTCCACACCTGGGGGCTAGACCTCATTGGTCCCATTAACCCGCCATCTGGCGGATACATTTGCATATTAGCAGCTACAGAGTATTTCACAAAATGGGTTGAGGCCATTCCGCTTCGTAAGGCCACTGGAGCAGTTGTGGCCAACTTCATTCGAGAGCACATCATCACAAGGTTTGGCATTCCTCACAAGATCATTAGTGACAACGATACTCCTTTCGTTAACAAAGATGTTCGAGAAGTGTTGGAACATTACCGGATCAAGCACCGGCGGTCTACACCTTATTACCCTCAAGGTAATAAGCAAGTAGAGGCTACCAATCGCATGCTACTGCATATTTTGAGTAAGATGGGTTTTGATTATGGCAAAGGCTGGAGTTCTCACTTGGCAGATGTCTTATGGGCTTACCGCGGATCATCAAAGACAGCCACAGGTTTCACCCCATTCTCACTTGTATATGGGACTGATGTTGTTTCTCCACCTGAATTACTTGTCCTAAGTCCACGAATATTACAAGGGACAGAACTAGAAGCTGACATTGAAATTTGTGCGGAAGCAAGAGTGGTAGATCTGGAAAGCCTGGATGAATCAAGAGATTTAGCCTTGACTCGTAATCTGCGGTACCATCAGAAGTTGGCCAATTCTTATGGAAAGACAGTACAGACCAGAGTATTCTCTCAGGGGCAAAATGGTTTTAAAGACAGCAGATCATGTGAGAAGGGGTCTACCATTTCCATCCAAATTTGCACCAAATTGGGAAGGGCCTTATGTAATCCGCGAAGCACACGACAGCGGGTACTATAGGCTATCTAAGGCGGATGGGACCGTTTTGGCAGATCCAATCAATGGAAAATGGTTGAAACATTACTACTCATAAGATACATCATTGCTAGTAAGCCTTTTGTATCTTTTTTGCCTTAGAACAAATCAAACTATCATATGTTGTTTTCAAAAAAAAAATGATGATCACCATCTATGCTTTAATATAAGTATTTTGTTTCACTCTACAAAATATTGCAACTAGCAAAAAATAAATATTTTACAACTAATAGTACAAACATCTTAAAAAAAGCATATATATATATATATTGGATTAATATTATCAAAAGTCAAAGTTACACACTTGGCAAGGATAATAACAACACACAAAGTCTGAAACACTTAGACCAAACCTGATCATAATAAAAGTTTACTAATACTCCAAACTCAATCCAACAAGCCGTCAATCGGCGATGCAACTTCATCAACCTCGGGGGATGCTGCAACAGTAGACATCAACTCCCCTTGGTAAGAAGCCAAAACAGCGAGAGTACTCTGCAAAGAGGAAATATGATCTCTCACAATCTTCATCTCATTCGTTATCGCTTTGCTAAAAAACTTACGAGCCATTTTCCGCAAATGCTCAAGCATGAAGTCAAGATCGAAGCCAACAGCTATGAGATCTTGCACAACACTTCTCCAAGAAAGGATTTGAGACTCAGTCAAAGTCTTGAAACTAGTCCTTCTCATATCAGCTAGAACATTGCCCAACAGAGAGAGCATTGGTCTGCCAAACTCGGCGCCGAACTTGAAATGGGCAGTGAAATCTTCAAACTTTGCAATCAACCGCTGCAGGAGAGGCAGAGCATCTTGATACACCCAGAAATCACCATAAGCAACTAACGGGCCTTCAAATCTCCAAAAATGCCAATCAGGATAAGGATTGGGGGCTCTCTCCTCAAATCTTTCAAAAAATGCGGTGACATCTCCAGAGACAGTCACCTTCATCACAGACTGTGTCTGAGAGGAGCTCGCAACAGTAGACAATACATGGGCAACACCTTCCTTTTCCACAGCAGCAGATGCCTTGCCACTTGCCAAAAGGAAAGAAAATAGGGGTTTCAAAAAAGAAAAGAAAAAGAATGCTCTAGCAAAAAAAAAAAAAAATAGACAAAGGTAATAAGTGAAAGAAGAGCCTTACTTTTGTCTGCCAAAGAAATGTCACTTGCTGGGATTGTATCCACTTCAAGAACTTCCGTGTCTGCCACACCACCATTCTCAACATCTTGAGCTAAGGTCCCACCAAGTGCAGGGACTTGACTACCAATGGAAATCCCTGAGAGGGAATGTTCTTCACCTGTAAAGGAACTTTCCTCTCTAAGAACTCTCTCGAAACGGGGAATAGCTCCAAACAATGAAATCCCCTCCATAACTAAAGTCATTCTAGCAAAAGGGTGATCCACACAAGATTTAACCAAGTCTATAATAGGGAGCTCATCGTGTCGGTCAGAAAATGGAATAATTTGGAGTGGTTGAGGCTCATTCGAAGTTGTCTCCTCCGAATCAACAGAATTAGCATCTTGATCATGGCTATTCTCAGCAGCAAAACCTGCAATAATAGTTAAATTAGAATTTTGCTACAACTGGGGTAGTTTCATGTGCCATACCAACATGAGTTTCATCCGCCATACCTACAGAGGCCTCATCTGCAGTAATTGGCACAATTTTAAGTGCTGTACCAGCACGAGCTTCATCTGCTGCACCTGCAGAGGCTTCGTCTGCCACAACTGGTGCAATTCCATATGCTGTACCAACATGAGCTTCGCCTGCCATACCTATAGAGATTTCATCTGCCATAATTGGGGCAGTCTCATACACTGCCTCGTCTGCCATAACAAGAGTGGCTTCATCTGCCGCAACAGCCACCTAAGTCTCATATGCCATAACATCACAAGAACGATCCTTATCTACAGAAGTACCTTTTGTGGTAACATCACTAGTAATCTCCAATGCCATCTCTTCCCGCTCAACAATACCTTCATCCACCTCAGTCATCTCTACGCCAGTATCTACAACATCATCATCACCACTAACCTCCTGTAAAAAAAATAAAAAAAATATAAAAAAAAAGGGAAAAGCTTAGCTTTCCCGGAAACAAATACAATAAAAAAGCTGAGGACGATGATACCTCCTCAATAACAATGGGAGTCCAATCGGAGCCCTCTGCCTCACCACCGACCTTTCACCTAGTCTAGAAAAAAGGAGGGGAGGGGGGGAAAAGAAATGGGAGAAAAGAGATAAGTACAAAGACATTGGGCAATGTTCATATTTGTGCAACAAACAATGACAAAGAATGTAAAAAGAATAAGTATTTACCTTGGATTTGGCTTGCTCTACAGCAGCATTTCTCTTGCTCCTGGTGCAATCATACATAGTACCAGAAGGAACAGGGATGGCAGACCCTTTCTCAACGGGAGTGGTAGACACTACCAGAGATTCTTCACCAGAAGAAGAAGGAATAGCCGCAGATTTCTCAAGGGATTTGCCCTTAGCCTTCTTTAGGGCAACCGTGCTCTTACTCTGAGACTTGCTCCAAGCTTTGGTGGGGGGAGGAGTAGGTTTCTTTTGAACAACAAAAGACACTGCAACTGCCTCTTTTGAAGGGATGGGAGGACACATAGCAGATTCCTCTTGTGACCCAACATCAAGTTTCTTCTGAACTTTAGAGGTCTTCACGGCAGACTTCTTTGAAGTACCAGGGGCTATTAGAGACCTATCTCCCAACACTGAGAGAGGAATCATGGACCTATTCATGGCCACCTTTGGCCGTTTTGAGGGGGTTTTAGCTGCAGATTTAGGCTTTAGTTTCACAGTTGCAGAGGAAGGATCACTTCTACTAGAATCAACCTTTTTGCTTCCTTTAACCCTCTTGGAATCCAACTTCAGCCGCTCCTCCACTACTTTCACAGACTCTCTCCAACCCGAAGAAAACTTAGTACTATACAAAATCCAACCACCTCGCAGCTCATCCCATCCCGCGAAACCCAAGTTCTGTCTATCCACATAAGAGATTGCAGTTTGAGTAGGGGGAGACAAGGTCACAGATTCAACAGGGTGTGTGTGATGATTAGGTAAGGGAATCCTAGTCTCTCTACCTTGACCAACATAGTCTGCCATAGCAGCAGCCACCCTGAGCCAGTATTCCTGCATTGCCATAGTACAAATCCCAAGTCTTCCACCACATGGGATAACCATACGGGAGACAGATTGGCTCCAATAGTCAAACGCCTGGTCTCTTAAAAAGGGAGCAACACTAGGAACTTGGGGAAGGGTCTCGCTAGGACTACCTGGCACTCCTTGGTCCAAACCAAACTGCCTCCATACTCTATTAGCACAATAATGGGTATACTCTATACCTTTGCTACTCCAAACAGGCAATCAACCCGGATTTACAGCAGATAAGTACGTCAAACTCTTACTATCATCAGGCAGCAACTCAAAATTCTGAGGTCTTACATAGTCCACCACGACCAATCGGGATTATCACGCCCAAATCACAAAGGGGAAAAATGGGGGATATTCACAATATAATATGCACAACGTAGTAAACGTAAATAAAGCGATAAATGACAATATTTACACACGGGGATGTATTTTTCGGGTCAAGCACCTCGTGGGCTAACATGGTTGTCACGG
>BKZX01027319.1:0-12547 GCA_014362285.1 Fagus crenata
TACACGTAAACCCTACTCCCCATTTCTTTTTTCCTTTTTATTTCCTTTATATTTTTCCCCACCACCCATGTACCCCCTCTGCCTTTCTTTTTTCTTCTCCCCCACCACACACATACATCCCCCCTCACCTATCTCATTTTTTTTCTCTCATTTCCTCTTCACAGTTCACACCCCTCCCCCATTTCTTAGTTTTCTCTCTCTCTCTCTCTCTCTCTCTCTCTCTCTTTTATATAACATCCAAACAGTACAAACATTACAATTAAAAGAAAAGGAAATAAAAGAAAAAACATAATGTGACATAAAATCCAAACATTACAAATAAAGTGCTGAAAAAGCACATCATAATAAGTTTACATCAAACAAAGAAAAAAAAACATTACAAACGATCATCCCTGGTTCTTTAATGCAAAATGAGAAAATGAGAATACTTTTTCAAAGATAAAAGAAAGAAAGAGAAAAAAATAGGGAACACATCAAAAAAAGAGAAAAAGTAGGAAACAAAAGAGAGGGAAGGAAAATAAAAGAAAGAAAGAGAAAAATTAAGCAGGGAAAAAAAGAGTTGTTCGAGTAATAAACTGTTGTAAGTGGGTCCCATTTATTTAAAAAAATATTAAAAGCAAAAGTTAGAATCAGAATCCCAAATATTTTGGATTCTGACTTCTGCTCTAGAAATGAGAATTTGCAAAATGCATTCTAAGTAGCATTTTCCAAAATCCCATCCAAACATCTCAAATTTTTTGCAGAATATATTCTATGCATAAAAATCCGTAAAATCACTTTTAAGTAGAGGATCCAAACACAAGCTAAAAATAAAAAATAAATAACAACAAAATACACATTATGTTATTTAATTTGTTTTAAGTGAAACTGATGTAATAATAAAATTGATGCAATTATTCAAATTATTCAAGTGACTATAACTTACATGTAACTACTTCTTTTCTTTCTTTTTTTTTTGTTTTTTTTTTTTCCTACAGCATATACTACAGATCTAAGCCTAAGAAGGATACAGGAGGGGCAAGAGGATGAAGAATATGGCAACGAAAGCCATGATGACGATGATTATGAGGTGAAGTAGAGGAACCATAACCAAATTTGAACAAAGTTGAAGACTAAATATGTTGATAGAGGCTATAAAAAATTTAAGACTAAATATTTCTACAATTTTTGTCAGATTACAAGCTTATTTCCGTCTTTTCATTTTTTTTTTTTTCTACAGTGTTGGCTATTTACACAAATTAGGAAACATGACACTATGCAATTATGCATTATTAAGCACCAGTGCACTTAAATCATATTACATACACAACCACTCCCAATGGAAATCCATTGAGAAGATTAATGGGAAATGTGTTCGTTTTGTCTTAAAGCATATACACACTATCACACATTTGGAACTGATTTTTATTTTAAGATATGTGTACATTGTTAGTAGCCAAACTCTATTGCATTCAATAATAAGTTGTTTCTTTAATTAAAAAAAAAAACATAATTGAAGTTTATAATGGTTAACGTATATTCTGGCATTTTGAGATGAATATATTTGACCAATCTTATTATATATTTTTAACTTTTTTTTGGTATGTACAAACAAATTACTTATTAATTAGCAAAGATAATATATATAATTTATATTAAACTATCCTGTGCATTGCATGGGTTAGCACATGTGCCAACTAAACTGTCATGTGACATTAATTATTAGCACATATCACATATGTACACATGGTAGACATTCGACAATGTCTTCTACTTTATATAAACATAAAAATATAGATGTTTTATGTTTTATATAAATATATAGATTAGCAAATATAATATATATAATTTTTATTAAACTATTTCGTGCATTGCACGAGTAAATGTCTAGTTACAAGCTTAAAACAAAAAGAAACAGTCTTGACTCTTGACTCTCGACTCTCGACTCTTGTATGGTCAATTTAATTTATTTTATTTTTTAATAGAAAAAACCAACATTCTAATCTCTTTCTCTTAATTATTAAATTATTAAAAAAAACACACACAGTACAAAAGGATGAAAGAATTAAATATAACACAAAAAATTACCATTTGCATTTTAGTCTTCTCATAAGTTCATGCTTTTTAATAGTATTCATTTATTAGGATAGGTTTCATTCTATATTCATCTTTCCACCTATTTTTCATTTAATGTGTCATTATTAAACCAATCCTTTTTTTTTTTTTTTTTTTTTTTTTCTTACTATTTTTAATCTGTCATGGTGAATGGCGAATGCACATTGATGTTGTTGTTTTTTCGCTTTTCATTACTTTAAATTAATTATATATCGTATGGGTAAATTTGTTTATACTCGCCATTGTGTCATGAGAGATTTGTTCTTGGGCCAGTCGGGATAGGTGCCTAATAACTTCCCACTCTGTAACGTAACCTCCAAATGTAGTCGAGATAGTCGAGGTGATGTACATTAGGTCTAGATTGTAATTTACTTTGCTTTTTGTATATTATAATAAGGAAAATTAGCTTTGTACTTTTGTTTCCATTAAATTGTAGGTATGGCACTAAAGTCTTGTAATCTTCTCTTTCCAAACATTTTGTAATTTATTTCATGCTTAAGATATTGTTTTTGTTTCTAAGGTTTGCAAGAATTTGGTTTTCGTTCCACAACTTATTTATTTATTTATTTTTTCTTAATCTCTAGACTATTGAAAACATTACACTTCATGTTCTTAAACTTTAAAACAAAAAATCTTTTCATCACTAAAATATTGAAAAATTTCTTTTTTTGTCCATAAACTGATGAATTTTTTTAAGATCTAGGACGAAAAACAAAATTCTTATTTCATTAATTAATAAAACTTTTCTTGAGATTTTTCTTAATGTTTTCATGTAATTAAATTAAGTGGCGACTCCATGTAGTTAACTTAAGGGAAAATATATACAATTGAATATCCACCTTATTTCACTACCAAGATATACTAAAAATATCGGTTTCCTTAGATTACGGTTCTCACATGTACAATCCATACAAAAATAAAAATAAAAATAAAAAGAGTGAAACAAAAAACCAAAAACAAAAATAAAATAGAATAAAATAAAATAAAAGAATACTTCAAGGAGAATTCATGTTAGCATTTGTAGAGGGCTGATTTTTAAGGGCCCAAATATACATTAATTCTTATTAAACCATCAGGCCCAAAAGATACAAACCACTGCTGAAGCCCAGCAAGTCCAGCCTAGAATATTGGCCCATTTCCGTCCACTACCCACTGACCAGCTCACATGGGTTTCAAGTACTGGAAATTAAATAGGTGATTTGGGCTTGGTACTGACCAATTGAAGGCCCAGCCCGAAAATCCTCTGCTGCCAGCTTTAACAAGTCATTTTCAGGCCTAAAAAGAGTATTTAATAAGCAACTAGAGCCCAAAAGCAAGCCCAAGACCTTTATTCAGCCTCAGCCAGCTGGGACAGCTATCCATAGGGCCCCACAAAAGTCAGACCAGCTTTAAATTAAGGCTAGACAAGGAATTATTCTCTCTTGAAAATCCCATTTCTCTCTCATCCTTTCCAAGAATTAAAGAATGAGCTTGTCCCCTCATTTAATTCACTCCAGACCTCAAAAGTACAAAGAAACTCACGGATTGGGCCAAGAATGCAGCTGAAAAAGCACAACCATTAGCTGCATGCTCTGCAGCAGGAACAGCACACCAGCTAGAGTCAGCTCAACCCAAAAGTATAAATGCTCACCTGAATCAGCAGGTTGTCAGGATGGCATATTTTTCTCAGACCAATGGAGCTCCGAACTCAGGGATTTGGCTACCTGAACAGTAATTATGATGAAGATTTCAGACACCATTGGCTACAAGGCGCGGCAGAAATCCGTGACAGGACAAAAATCTTACTTTTATCTTCACCATCATGACCTGACCAGCCAATCAAGGCTGAGGAAGTGATCCTTACAACCCAGCTCTGTGCTAGGCTCACTTCTCCAATTTTGTAGGACTTAGGGAGTTTGGTTTGGAGGTGGGGAATTAATTCTATAGGTGAGGTTTCCATTAAAATAATGGCTCAAAGTCCACTGGGGGGCAGAGTTATTATTTTCTTGGAAACCAAGGCCAAGAAGCATGCATGACCAGCCCATACCACCATGGAACCATCTATAAATAAAACCTAACTCAGCTCAAGCAACAACAACAACTTAACCTAGCTTATCACAACACAACCCTAACTCAACAAGCTTGAGCCAAGCCTAAACACTTCAACCTTAACCATTTTCACTATCCTAAACACTGACCCACAACCAGATCAGAAAATACCATGGAGATTGCAAAAGTAGTCTGAAACTCTTTGCAGCAGTAATCGGGCTATTCTCCCCTAAGTGCATTCTCTACCACACGTCCTCAAGTATAGGGTTTGAAGGTCATCTTCAACCTTAAAACTCTGTTGCTAAACCCTAAACACTAACCCAGGCCTAAAACACATAATTTGAGCTCTCATCTCCAAAAGTGCCTCCTGGCAGATATTTGGGCTACAGCAGTAAACATCATATTAAGCTCTTGGCCTTCTTCAACCTTGAGACTTACACCATAAAACCCTAAACACTTTCCCTTTTAACCCTATGCATACTTCATAGAATTGGTTCTCTCCCGCTTAGTCAAACTCTTTTAATCCCTACAAGTTCATTGTTATGAGTTTTATTCGTTGCAGCAGATATTAGTGACAGAATCATGTCTTAATGACTTTTGAGTCCATCTTGGGTTTAAGTTGTTATGCTTTGAGTCCAGATTCTCCATGAAATAGTGGAAGCACTAGTCCATTGTTATTTTGGGCTTTCATTAACAAGACGTTACATTTTGGGCCATTTGGTTATTATTACTGCAGTTGTTCATTGGACTTGGGCCTTGGCAGATTTGGTCCTCACTTCTTTAAGGAAGCTGCCCCATTAGCCCTTGGGTCACCTTTTTTGGGCCCTCGGTTGAATTTTGGGTTCAACTCCCGTACCCTCAAAGGTTTAGTTCACGTCCCAACCAATCTCATTGCGACACGTGGCGTGACACGAAAAAACCACCCCTCACATTTTGGCGACTCCACTAGAGAGTTGAATTTAGCACTTCCTAAAGAAAGATCTACAGCACAAAATCATGCCTCCCAGGGGTAGAAGAAGAGCAGCTCGTACCGTGGAATCACAAGCTCAATCTCAGAACAATGAGCAAGAACAGCATCAGCCCGAGCAAAGCATGCCAAATGCTGAAGCACGGCAGACAAATTTACTGCTGGAACTAATACAAGGTTTGCAGCAGACTCAAGGGGGAGTTGGCAGAAGCCGTTCGACAACTCAAAGAAAAGAGTTCTGAAGCAAAGAACGACCACCAAAATGACGAAAATCAGCATGAAAATCCTCACAAAGAACCAAGCTCTCATAACAACAAGGAGGAGCCTTTCATCACCTTGTTGGAGGTGGCAGAGTTGCTGCAGCAGGAAAGGGAGAAAATCCTTAAGGAGCCTAGGCATTTTGTAAAGAAGCCTCCTTATCCTGTCGAGCTGTTAAAGCAGCCCTATCCCGATAAGTATGTCACTCCGACATTCTCACGCTTCGACGGACGTAAGGGGAGTGCCCTTGTGCATGTTAGCAAGTTTCTTGATTCTATGGGTCCTTATGCTGGTAATGGAGACTTGTGCTTACGAGAGGTTTCCAAGTCCCTTGACGATAGAGCATATACATGGTACACTACATTGTCTCCCGGGTCCGTGAGATCATGGGATGATATGGTGGAGATGTTTTGTGGAAAATATTTCCAGGCAGAAGAAAAAGTCACTCTTGTCAACCTTCATGGCACCAAGCAAGGGAATGGAGAGGATTTGCTAAAGTACATTCATCGTTTTCACGACATGGCCTTAGATTGTTACGCCAACTACGAAGAAAGCGAACTTATAGGAATTTGCATCAACAACATGACACCCGAGTTCCGTGCTCACCTCGAGAACCTTGACATCTCTAGGTTCGCTCAACTACTGCAAAAGGCTAGAAAGACAGCACTTTCAGTTAAGCCGTGGGTTGAGAAAACCAGAGAAAAGAAATATTCACCGCAAACCCTGACTGTATCTGCTGGAGACGACAAGCGCAGAAAGAAATTCGGTGAGATACCACCTCCAGTGCCATGTACTAGAGAAGAAATGATCACCATCCTTAATAAGTGGGTAGCAGATGGCGTAATCCGACTCCCGGAAGTGCAAGAAGAAGCAACCGAAGAAGAAAAGAAGAGCTCAAAATACTGCCACTATCACAGAAGCATTAAGCACTCCATAACAGATTGTTGGACCCTTCGAAAAAGGTTCCATGCAAGAATTCAAGATGGGACTTTGGAGCTCCCGCAAACTCAACAAAGGGTCCATGTTGACCCATTCCTCAAGCACAAAGGCAAGGCTACTGTTTCAGTGATAATTCATGGCAGTACAAGCGACATGGACATGAGTGAGTCTGCTGCCACAAATCCTGCCATGCCACCAGCAGCTATTAGAGCCCTACAGAGGAATCCAAAATTCAGATCTCTTTTTGACCAATTACGGCTGAATCCCGAGGCTCGGACAGCAGCCACGGAAGCAATCATGTCTATAGCAGCAGAATCTGGAACACACTGCTTCACAGCAGAAGCACATGCCAGTCACGCATTCTTGGAAACTACCAATGCTATTACCTTCACGGACGAGGATATGGATGTTCCATACCCCGATCATCGACGTCCACTCTACCTTGCCGCCACAATCAATGAAGTCCAAGTCAGACGAGGCTTGGTAGATACAGGGTCCTGTATCAACCTTGTTCCTCTAAGTACACTGCAAGCAGCAGGAATTTCTCAGAAAAAGATTCAGGGGGCTCCCATGGAAGTTAGAGGTTTTGGGGGTGCCGCTGAGTATACAAAAGGCCATATTCAGCTGGTTCTAAAAGTTGGGCCAATCATTGCCTTGACAAGGTTCCACGTCATAGACTCCGTGGTCCCATACCACGTGCTTCTTGGAAGACCTTGGTTACACAAGCACCAGCTCATATCTTCAACCTATCATCAATGTGTAAAGGGTAGGCTGAATGGAAAACCTATTCGCATTGCAGCAAACCCTACTCCCTTTGACCAGTCCGAGTCTCATCTCGTGGAGGCAGCTCTCTATGATGAAATAACTCCTGCCGGGGAAGCGTCACTCTCTAAACCAATTGGAACCTCACTTCCTAAGTGGGAAGACATTAGGGACGACCCTGAAGTGGACTTGAGGGAATTACTGGAGCGAAAGAAGAAACGTACGGAAGAGGCCAGCACCAGCAAAAATCAGCCACAATGCGTACGGGTCAAGCTACCCAATGGACGCATTGTTTATCGATTATGAAGGTGCGGGGGGCCTGATTGTCCCCAACAAGAAGGCCCCGAGTCAAAGGAGGGCTCTTCACAGCCCTCATGTTATACAGTGGACGAAGAAGACAATTCAGATTTGGCAGATGTAGCAGGAAAGTCTGGGACTATTGCAGCAGATCCCAGAATTTCTGCCAAGGAAGAACTTGAAGTTATTGATTTGAGCAGTGACCCTAACATCCAAAGACCAGTTTCTATCAGTACATCCTTATCGACTTCAGAAAGAACACAATTTGTGGCATTGTTGAAGGAGTATCAAGACATCTTCGCTTGGCAATACAATGAAATGCCTGGAATAGATCCCGCCCTAGTTGCTCATTCCTTGAATGTCGAACCGGGGGCTAAACCTGTTGTACAGCCAATGAGGACCTTCCACCCCGAAGTTGAAGCACAAATCTCACAGGAGGTCCAGAAATTATTGTCAGCCGGTTTCATTAAGCCGATTCAGCACCCATGGTGGTTGTCTAACATAGTACCAGTAAAAAAGAAGAACGGCCAGATTCGGTGTTGTGTTGACTTTCGAGATCTCAATAAGGCGTGTCCCAAGGATGAATTTCCGCTACCCAACATGGATCTTTTGATCGATTCTGCAGCAGGGCATGCTATGTTCTCTTTTATGGATGGCTTCAGCGGATACAATCAAATACTCATGTCTCCCAAAGATGCTGAAAAGACCGCCTTCCGCACGCCCATTGGAAATTTCTACTACACCGTCATGCCATTTGGCCTAAAAAATGCTGGAGCCACGTATCAAAGGACGATGATAGCCATGTACATGATGCACCGTGAGATTGAAGACTATGTAGATGATATAGTGGTCAAATCCAAGAAGAGGGAAGATCACCTCGCTGTCTTGAGAAGAGTTTTTGAGAGATGCCGGCTCTATAAACTCAAAATGAACCCTCTTAAGTGTGCATTCGGGGTTGCAGCCGGTAAATTTTTGGGCTTTCTAGTGCACCAACGTGGCATAGACGTCGATCCAACACGAGCTTCTGCCATAGCCTCTATGAAACCACCAACTACTCATAAGGAATTGAAAAGTTTCTTGGGAAAGCTGTCTTACATTAGGAGATTCATACCTGGCCTTGCTGCAGTAACTTTAACTTTTGCGCCGCTCTTGAAGAAAGGTGTTCCATTTTGTTGGTCCCTTGAATGCCAACAAGCTTTTGAAAGAGTGCAAGATATTATGGCAAAGCTGCCCACTGTTTGTGCGCCGATATTTGGGAAGCCTTTGCGGCTTTATTTAGCCTCCAACGATCAAGCAATCGGAGCTTTGATAGCACAAGAGGATAGCGAGGGGGTTGAACAACCCATCTACTATGTCAGCCGCGCTCTCAAAGATGCCGAAACCCGCTACTCGGGGGCTGAGAGATCTTGCCTGGCTCTGATTTATGCCTCACAGCGCCTCCAACATTATTTTCTAGCTCACAAAGTCTAGCTAATGACGAAATCTCATCCCATCAGAAGTCTGCTGCAACGCCCTATGCTGACCGGTAGACTTGCACAGTGGCTGCTGCAGTTATCTCAATATGAGATCATTACTGAGACTCCCACAGCCATTAAAAGCCAGGCCATAGCAGACTTATTAGCTCAGTTTCCAGGGGAAGATAACTCATTTATTTCTGATGAAGTACCCGGAGAAGTCAATGAAGTGCTCATGGCAGACGTGACAGATGCCACCTGGACTTTGAGATTCGATGGATCCTCTACTGCTGCGTCAAGTGGGGCTGGGATTGTACTTTTTAGAAATAATGAAGAAGCTATACCAAAGTCTTTTAAGATTGATTTTCAATGCTCCAACAACGTCGCGGAGTACGAAGCTTATCTTACTGGACTGGTAGTAGCATGGGAAATGGGAATCAAGCACTTGAAAGTTGTCGGAGACTCCAATCTGATTGGTTGCTAGGCTCGTGGAGAATTTTCACTTAAGGAACCATCCTTAGCACCATACCGAGCTCTAGCATAGAAGTTGGAAGAGAAATTTGCCACCTTTGAGATCGAGCATGCCCAAAGAAACGAGAACCGCTATGCGGACGCACTTGCAACTTTGGGATCTCAAATGGCCTTTGAAGGGCAGAAAATTGATATCACTATCAACAAAAAAGCGAAGCCTATCACTAAGTCGCTGAAAGAAGAGTTTGAAGAACTATCTCTTGATGAGGAAGACTGGAGGATGCCACTTAAGGCCAAGCTCGTGTCCCCAGTAGCTGCAGCAGATTTCAAGGAAATCAAGGATTACACCTTGATATCAGGTGAGCTTTACCGCAGGCTGCCTGGGGGAATTTTGGCACGCTGTATTAGCGTCCAAGAAGCAAAAAGGAAGTTGGTAGAAATACATGAAAAGACTTGTGAAGGAGGAAGAGAAATCAGCCTTTACCGCAGACTTCAAAGGCTGGGGTATTACTGGCCCAACATGAGCAGGGAAGCGGCAGACTTCCAGAGTCAATGTTCGAATTGTCAACTTCAACATGATAACGAAGAAGTCTACACAACTTTTACTTCCACCGATTGGCGTGTTCCATTCCTAGAATACTTTCTTGGAGGAATTCTACCACAAACCCACAAGGAAGCATACTGCCTCAAGAGATTAGCATCGAGATACTTCGTGGAAGGAGGGACTTTATTCCGAAAGGGTTACCATGGAGAACCACTACGGTGTCTCAATATATCCGAGTCCCAAATGGTCATGAGAGAAGCTCACGCCGGTGAATGTGGAGAACACCAAGGGAAGAAACGGCTTTACCAACGTTTACTCACGCTTGGCTATTATTGGCCAACCATGAAGAAGGACACGGCAGATTTCGTGAAGACATGTCACACTTGCCAAGTTCAAGCCGATTTGATCCACACTCACCCAACCAACCTCCAAAACATGACAACTCCGTGGCTGTTCCACACTTGGGGGATGGACCTAATTGGCCCTATTGGTCCGGCTTCCGGCGGCCACATTTGGATTCTTGTAGCCACCGAGTATTTTACCAAGTGGGTAGAAGCAGTCTCGCTCCGAAAGGCCACTGGTGCTGCTGTGGCAAATTTTATACGAGAGCATATCATTACTCGCTTTGGAATCCCTTACAAGCTCATTAGCGATAATGGCACGCCATTTGTGAATAAAGATGTGCGAGAGTTATTAGAGCATTATCGAGTCAAACATCGACGCTCCACGCCTTACTATCCTCAAGGCAATGGGCAAGCTGAAGTAACAAACCGAATGCTCTTGCGAATCCTAAGTAAAATGGTATTTGACTACGGCAGTAATTGGAACTCTCAAATGGCAGATGTTCTGTGGGCTTATCGGAGTTCGTCAAAGACAGCCACGGGTTTTACTCCTTTTTCACTTGTTTATGGTACTGACACTATCTCTCCTACCGAGTTAGTTGTGCCTACCCCACGGGTACTACAAGGGAGTGACCTAGAAGCCGATGCTAACATTTGTGCCGAGGCAAGAATGGCGGATTTGGAAGGCTTGGATGAATCAAGGGAGTTGGCAAGACTTAAAAGCCAACGAAACTACCAAAGGATGGCCAATGCTTATAGCAAAACTCTCCAAGTCAGAATTTTTGTAAAAGGGCAGCTAGTCTTGAAAGCAGCAGATTTTGTGCGAATAGGACTTCCTTCCCCATCTAAGTTCTCCCCGAATTGGGAAGGGCCGTACCTGATTCGAGAAGCTCATCGCAGTGGTTACTACAAACTATCCAAGTCTGATGGAACTACTTTAGCAGATCCGATCAACGGAAAATGGCTCAAGCACTACTATTCATAAGTATTTCTGCCACTATGCCCTAAGCATCTTCTTTGTGGTTTTTTGTCAAAAGTAAAAGCACTAGGAGTTGTCTGAATAACATTTAGGCATGATCCTTTTTGTCCAAACAATTTTCTTTCCTTTTGTAAAGCAAAATTCTCAAAAAGACAAACATGGAAATGAAAAGGACATTCAATTTCATCACAAGCTTATCATACTTGGCAAATGTAAGCAAAAAGGGGAGATTAAGTTTGAAGTTGAGGCCTAAACACAGCCATTACATTCCCAAGAAAACAAAAGACAGCAAAAGAGAAGACAAGGCTCATTCAAGAAGCCCATAAAGGGCTGACTCATTACAAAGTTCACCAGCAGCTCTCATGGCAGATGTCAGGTGCCAATGAGCAGGCACAATGGCTGTCACAGCATTCCTCACAGCGACAATTCGAGCCTCTAGAGTCTTCAACTCAGCAGTAAGCCTCCTCCCAAACATGTCCCTGGCTATCTCTCTCAAGTGATCAATCATGAAACCAAGAAGGAAGCCTTCTTGTATCAGCTCCTGCACAACACCCTTCCACTCGAGAATTTTGGTCTCGGTAACATCCTCAAGGTTGGTGTTCCTCATTTGCATCAGCAAAGAAGGGTCAGCATGGCACCTCCAACAAAATTCCCAAGCTTGAAGTTCGAGATAAAGTTCCCATACTTCTTCCATATAGCCTCCAGAAACTGAACTCCATCACGAGGAACTGAGTAGTCATAAAAATCGACTTCAGCCCTGTCAAATACCCAAAAGTGTTGGGGGAGGTGCCGGCTAATGGCTACTCGATCAAATTCTTGGAAGAAGCTTAGAATCTCAGCAGGGACAGCAGATATCTCTACACCCAGTCTCTCTAGGGATGCAAATGGGGACTGAATTGCAGCAGAAGCAGATTCTGCAGCCTCAACTGCATCAAAATCGCCTTCATCCTCAGCAGCAAACTCATTTCCGCTGCCAGCTGCAAAAGAAAGAAAACAAAACAGTGAGTATGAAGGCAAGAAGACAGCAAAAGAAAAAAGGAAAATCAAAACATATTCCTTAGAACAATGCTGAAACAATTCATCCTTATCACATGAGCAAATTCTAGCTAAAGAGTACTTGGACCTATTACATGAATACATTCTCGGTGCCACAACTCGGCGGACGGTTTCGCATCCCGCCGGGTCCGTATAAATGCGCAATACTCGGTGCCACAACTCGACGGACGGTTTTGCATCCCGCCGGGTCCGTATAAGTGCACAATACTCAGTGCCACAACTCGGCGGACGGTTTCGCATCCCGCCGGGTCCGTATAAAGTGCGCAATACTCGGTGCCACAACTCGCGGGTCCGTATAAAGTGCGCAATTCTCGGTGCCACAACTCGGCGGACGGTTTCGCATCCCGCCGGGTCCGT
>BKZX01027323.1:0-20000 GCA_014362285.1 Fagus crenata
GTTCTTTGCTGAACTTTTGTACTGAATGTAAATCCATCTCAATAAGTTTTTTGACCAAAAACTGTATTTGATAACTCATTTATGGTTGAACAGTACAAATCATTATGTTTCTTCCTGCTGAATCAGGATGTAAATTAACAAGCTTGATGCTAGCCTTTTATGTCCCCTCTGCTTTTTGTACAAATATTACCGTGTGCATGTGTTTGTCTTGTCTGAGATACTCATTTAGTGTAATATGATACACAAATTTCATTTTCCAGACATTATGTATCCTTTCTTACTGTATTTAATATCTCATTTCTTCTTTATTTGATGCTGGAGCACAGACATTTCCCAATCTAACATTTGGATGGGTTAATGTCAAAGATATTGCCAATGCACATATTCATGCATATGAAATCCCAACAGCTGGTGGAAGATATTGTCTGGTTGAGAGAGTTCTACACTATTCTGAAGTTGTGAGGATATTACGTGAGCTTTATCCCTCTTTAGAACTTCCAAAGAAGTGAGTGTTTATTTCCCTCTAATTTTAAGATAGAATATTTGAGTAATACTCACCATTAGTAGTACTGCAATAGTTGCTCCAATTGTATGATGTGGTTCAAGGATTTTACACATTGACTAGTTATGTATTTTGTCTTTCAATGATTTTGCCTGTTGACTAATTGTGTCTTTGTTTCACTCCGACCAAACAAAATGTCCCTGCCCCATCACATATGTATATAACTATAAATTTAATTAGTTATATATATATATATATAATTTTATTTGCCCTATTACAATTTACAAAACACTCTGTCCCTGTCTTTTAGTACTCTCATTGTTGCCCCTTCCCCTTCTCTCTCTCATCAATGCTGGTGCCACCCTATTAGGGATGGTAAATTCCATCCATCCTACCCTGACTCGACTTGCCTGCATGGGTTTTCCCTGCCCCAAAAAGGGAATGGGTTGGGGCAGGTCCAGATCAGATGGGGCACCCATAATCTAGCCTCGCCCTGTTGTCATCCCTAAATATATCATATCTTCTCTTAAGATTGATTAATTAAACAGTCTTACTTGTTTGACCTTTTTCACTTCGTCGAGCATTCTCAATCTTCATTCTCATTGGTTAGTAGCCCATGTATGACAAAATGTGCTCAGAGAAGGATTTCTGTACTTAAAATGTGTTTGGCTGGGTAAAAGAAGGGCGTAAGGTGAGTCTTTCAATGAATGCTCATCATTTTTGGTCTGATGGAAAGTATCACAGGATATTTTTTGTGAGAGGTTATGATTTCTATCCCCCATCTGGTGCAGTCTTCAAATTATAATTTGAAACATATCAAACTCTCTCTCTCTCTCTCTCTCTGTTTCTTTTTTACTTTCCTGGTGCAGGTTATACTATTAACTTTTAATTGTTATGCTCCTATGTATTTACTACCAGTATATTTCTGAAGATTTATGGTGTAATTTAATAGTAGCCAAGTTTTAATATGCATTTGGACAATAAGTTTCATGAATTCAACTCTTCGAAGATAACTCATAAAACCATAGGGCTTGTTTCCACCTATTCTGCTCTTTTAGAGTTTGTTGTTAGTATATGTAATAGTTTGTATATATAATTATTAACGTTTTATTTTTGTTTTTCTAAATAACTTTGACAGGTGTGCAGATGATAAGCCATTTGTGCCAACATATCAGGTGTCCAAAGAAGAGACAAAAAGCTTGGGTATTGAATACATTCCTTTTGAGGTGAGCCTCAAGGAAACTGTTGAAAGCTTGAAGGAAAAGAACTTTTTCAGTTTTTAAGTATTGGTAGCACCCTGAAGTTCCTACCAATAAATAAATGATGGTGAAGCATGTTGTCTGCAACCATTTTTTGGTATGTGTTTTGGTTTTAGGAGTGTGATGTCTCAAATTCTGATAAGTGTGTGTGTTTGTTGAGTCCCACATCAGGCATTTATTAGGTGGAATTGGACTTTATTAACAATTGTAAGAAGTCCCAATTGTAATCTGACTAGTCCTTTTGGGGTATAAGCTTAGAGCCGTAAATGTAGTTAGCGCTTTTTTTAGGTTGTTACAAATGGTATCAGAGCCAACCCAGTAATTTCATGTGGGCTCGGACATATGGGTCCTAACGAGGATGTTAGAGATGTGTGTTTACTGAGTCTCACATCGGGTATTTATTGCATTATGTGGTTACTTACTGCTATGCAAGATTTCAAGTGCATTAGTGTCACATAATTTAAAGTTTTAAATAGAATATTTTTTTAAATCGGCGAATAGTGCGGAAACAGTACCGATGAACAATAACCAGGAGACAAAAAAGAACAAAGAAGAGAATGATAGGAAAAAGAACACAAAAGCCAATTTTTTTTTTTTTTTTTTTTTGCTTAAAAAAAAAGAGAAAAAGAAAAAAAAAGCCAATATGTTTCAATACTCAAAATTCTAAGTATTTTATTAATCAACTTAACTTGTTTGAGTACAATAAGACACTTGTATAGACCCTAACTTTTTAAGGAGAGCTTAAAATACTATTCGGTCTCAGGGAGGGAGTACGACATTAATGTACTCTAAGAGTAGGCCAAACCCAATAAGATGTTTATAATTAGATCAATTAAGTTAAAGTTGACCTCTTCTAAAAAAAAAAAAATAAATAAAAGAAAAAATAAAAAGTATGTGAGACATAGATTAAAGATAAAGACCAACTAGGGTGGTGGTAGGAAACACCTCCTGTGGGATGCCAGTGGCGTAGCTCGTTCCCTTTCCAAGTTTGCATCCTCTCTAAACTCTTGCTTTTCTTGTAATAGTTCAAATCTCTCTCCCTCCGTATGAGAGGCTTGGATTAGAGATTTGATTGCATGCTCTTTTTAATAGTACTATTGGTTGGTTTAGCCAAAAAAAGAGAAGACTTTGTTTATTGGTCCGCCTAACCAATGGAGCAATCTTGTAAGCAAAAAAAGGAAACACCTCCTGTAAGAGGGTGGACTACACCCTATCAAATGTAATAGTTTACTCATTAGTACCTGGGTGGTCTCCTGCTATGTACGAGAAGGGTTTAAATGGGCTAGAATTGTGAACACACCAACAAACTCATTTTTTTATTAGTAAAAAGTTAAAGATAACAAAAAATAATAATAATAAAGTTAGTAGTAACAGGTGACAGGGTGAGTGGCAATGGTTATAGATATTAAAAAAAATGACGGAGAGACCGAGTGAGTCACATGGGAAATTATCACTAGAAGAAGAAATCTTAGTCCAGTTTTTCTCATGCATATAAAACGAAGCAGATGAAGAAATCTTAGCAGGACAAAGAAGCAAGTTTCAAAACAATTGCAAACACAAATTTTATTTACTTATTTATTTTTTAGGTAACATAAAATAATTCAATATCCTCATCAAGTGCAAGTTTTGGAAAATTAAATGAAGTCTTCTTTTTTTTTTTCCTTGAAAAATAAAAAGGAGTCGATGACCAATTGTGCATTCTACACCTACTGTTTGGTTTAGAATTCAACAACCTTGGAGAGGAAACAACATAAAAAAGATAATACTAATTGCTTTATTATTATTATTATTATTTCGGGTTGCATAATTTTCATCCCCAATTTTAAAATTGTAGTTCTCTTAGTATACTATACAGTAGAGAGAATAGCAAAGATAAAAAGGTAAAATTTAATAATTAATTTTATTTTTCTTTTCAAGATTTTATTAAATTTGTAGTATTACTCCTATTAGGATACCATAAGTGACAAAAAACACTCTACCAATTGTAAAGTTGTAGTCATACTCCTATTAGAAATAGAACTCTTTTTCTGATCCTATTTAAAGCTAGCTAGTGAGATTGATAGGTTTACTCCTTTAGTGATAAATGTCACTAAATTTTTCATTACGATTCCACCATGAAAAAGCCACAAACCATTGAGAGTTTCTTGATAGACACAATAATAAATCTAAGGCTTCGTTTGGGAGTTTAGAAGAGAAGGGAATAGAATGGAATGAATAAATTATAGAGGAATGGAATGGAATGGATTTAATGAATAGAAAGGAATGGAATGAAACTAAGTAATCTTATTTAGATGTTTTAAAATAAATGAATAGAATAGAATGGAATGTAAGTATCTTGTTTAGGAGTAATATTAGAAGGAATGAAAATTAATTATTTTATAACAACATTACTATTATACCCTTTATCTTAATCTAGTTTAGACACAGTGAGAATAATTTTGTAGATTTACCATATAGTAGTAGTATGATCTTGACAACTACTTTAGCCTTTGTGAACACAACAATACACAACATAATGAATATAAACTCACGTTAACTAGAAAACACACACACACACACACACACATATATATTGTTAATTTTGCTATTGTGTTGATGGTATAAGAAAAAAAAAAAAAAAAAAAAAAAAAAAAAAAAAAAAAAAAAAAAAAAACCTCCAACCTTTGAGATGAGAACGATAGCACAAGAAGATGTGAGAAGATGGAGGTGAGGAATCATAAATAATCTAGGATTAAAAATATATATATTAAGGGCATTTTGGGAGTTTTGGTGAAAATTTCATTAAACAAAATTTCATTCCCTCCTATTCCTCTCAATTTTGGGGCATTGAAAATTTGGGGTTTAGAGGGAATAGGGAGGAATGAGCGTTCCATTTCATTCTCTTCACTTAAACTCCTAAATAAGGGAATGATCTTTCCATTCCCTCATACTTAAACTTTCAAACAGGAAAAATGAAAGAATATTCTTAAAATATATATATATATATATATATTTTCACCCTCCCAAGTAGAGCATAACTGATTTGGAAGAATTTAATGACACAATTGATGAGAATCTTGATTGAAATAAGTTTAACGAACTTGACTTCCATTTTGAGATGATTGATATAGGAGATTTACAGGAATTAGAGAAGATATATGGACAGGATTCACAGAAGATTAAAGAACAAAAACCAGAGAAAATCCCACCACCACAATGGAGAATATCCCACCACCACAGGGCGAAGAAGACTTGCATTGGGAGAAGATTGATGAGGAAGATATATGGATAGGATAAAAGTAAAAAATATATATATATTAAAATTCCTTATCAGTTTATTATGTGTAGGGGTGACAAATGGGTGGGTTTGGTTGGGTTTGGGTGGGTAATAAATGGGTTGGGTTTTTAAAAACCAATTACCCATTTAAACCCATTTAACAAAATATGTATTACTCATACCCAACCCAACCCAATTATATAAGGTAAAACTCAACCCACCCATTTACCCAACAATTTTATGTATGTATATAGTCAAAATATCATAAAATCTCTAAAATGATAAATGTAACCTTTTGAAAATGACAAAAATACCCCAAATGATTAATAAGTGGGTTTGGATAAATTTGTTAGATACCCAATAAACAACCCAATTAAAGCCAACTTAATTGGGCCTAATTGGGTCAGCACTCATTTACCCATTTATTTAATTAAGCGGGTGGGGATGGGTAATTAGTGAGTGGGTTGGGTGAGTTAATGGGTTTGGACATATTTTGCTACCCCTAATTGAACCTCAATGTTTTTTTTTTTTTTTTTTTTTCATTTATTAATGTTTGTAAAAAGCTTTCAATGGCTGTGAGGGAAAGAGAGAAGTAGTTGGTAAAAGGAGATTCTATTTTGGTTGTGATTTTTGGCTCACACACATGTTGGGGCAGAGCTAGAAATTTTATCTAGGATTGACACCTTTTGATCTCATAAAATATAAAATTCAACATTTTTTAGGTTTTTCCTTTTGTTATTCTATACTAATGAAACTATTAAAAACTACTATTAATGGATCACACAAATAAAAAAAACAAACGCACAAATCACACTACACACATTTTGTCACACACTTGACACTCCAGTCCACCACAAAATTAATTAATAAAATAAAACTAACAAACACTCAAACTGTAACAAAACAAAAGCCACTAATTTACTAAATATAAAAACAATCACAATCACTCCACTATTCAAAATTTTAAAAACCGTTTCGGAGACTACTTTGGATTGGTTATTAGAATGAAATCTTTTTATACCAATTTGTACTGGTGTACCGTTTCAGGATTATTGTTATGTATATATATATATATATATGTTATTGTAAATTTGTAATTAATAAAAAAATAATTATTAAACAGAATGATTTAAATTAAGGGAAAAAATCAAACACGCCCCATGAGCTTTGGCCTTAAATCAAACACACCCTATAGTTTCAATTTGAAAAATTAAATCCTTGAACTTACATAAATGTGCCAATCAGTTATTTTATCCACATTCCATTAGTTTCATTAACAGACTCATGTTACCCACTTAAACAAAAAATACTGTTTATCCAAATATGGTGGCTGGTCGTTGTGAGGGTGATAAGATCAGGAATTTGGGGGTGATTGAGTCTATCAAGGCTATGTGAGGAGAGAGAGAAACTGAGTATGAGTCATGTGGGAGGTTTGTATTTTTTATTTGGGTGAACAATTTTTTATTTTTTAATTGAGTATGTTAATGAAACTAACGGAATGTCGATGGAAGGATTGATTGAGACATTTATGGAAGTTTAAGGACTTAATTTTTCAAATTAAAACTACAAGGAGTGTGTTTGATTTAAGGCCAAAGTGGGGTGTTCGATTTTTTTCGTAAAATTAATGAAGTTTTTATTTTATTTTTTAATTTAGTCCTAATAAAGTGACGAGATTAGTTAATAAAAATAAATAAATTAAATATGTACTTTTGTAAATAAGCTAAAATGGAGGTGTATGTGTATAGTAGGAAACTTCCTTTGAACTTCAATTTTGACTCCCACGTGACTTTTTCATCTTCTTCTCTGACACTCCTTCATCTTTTTTTTTTTTTTAATCATTCTTATCTCACAGTGGTGCCCTCTCTGAATCTATTTTCCTAGGTTCTCATCTTCATTTCTTTTTATTCTTTCTTCAAACTGTGTCGTGTCCCCGGTAGCTAGTAGTTGATTCTTTTTTAATTGTTTTATGTCCATTAGTATAAAAATAATTGTATAAGGTCAAAACTTAGATACAGTGAGTTATCTTCAATTCGTTAGCTTCCCAATCTAAAAATTGGATACGTGGCAAATTAAAACATTCACCAAACGTCGCATTTCTCTCTCTCATCTCAGCTCCACGTCTCTCTCTCTCATCTCAATACTCTTTTTGTCTCTAGCTCTCATCTCAGAACTTGTTCTCTCTCTCATATAAAGTATATGGGCGAGTCCAAACACAACTCTTAACGCCCAAGTAATAGCGTAATATGTATTATAGATACAGGTTCCATCCTTTCTTATCCCCAACAATGTATTCAGTTCCTTGTGCTTCTTTAGAAAGGACAAATAAGCAAAGAAGGGCTATTCCAATGATCGCAGTTGTTCTAACTCCAAATCTTGTCGAAGCCATTCTTGATTGAAAAACTAGTACAACTTTAGGTATGTTATGGTGTTAATTTGTGTATTTACTCTATACTTAATATATATATATATATATATATATAAACTATAATGTAAAACTAAAACTTTTTTGACTTTTTATTTTTTGGTTGAGTTCATAAAAATTGGACACATCAGCTTTTCAACCCTCACAAATTTACACCTCATTATTATTATTTTTTGGGTAATTTGTTTGTTTATTTTTGTATAAGATAATTACATGCCCTCTGTATAGAACTATCAAACTCTTCCTTGATAAGCGTATACCCTAACCAGGTCCCTTCCCTCTCTTTCTCTATATCATTGTTGTTTTCCCAATTGGGGCTCGAATAAAAAAAATCTGCCTCAAGATTTTGTTGGGCCATTAAAACCGCACCGGGATTGAAAGTTTCATCACCCAAGGTTGGGTTCAATGCGGCCACTGGCAAAGCAACATGATTGAGAGCAACAGCAGCAACTTTATTGGTATAATTACTATTACTGTTATTCTTAGGGTTATTAGCATTGTGGCCAAGTTTCCAATTATCTTTTCTTTCATGGGTTGGACGATGTGTTAAGTCCTCCCTCAAACTATTTGAAGAAATGCCAAAACCAAAGTTTTCATCACTTGATTTTGTGTGAGTTATTTTTCTCCACCAATTTATTAAAATGTTATCTTAAGTTGAAAATTTTTGTGGCAGATTCGGATTGATTTTAATTGCTATCATGTAAAACCGGTGAAAAATAATTCATTGAGAACAATTCTTGGTTTAACAAATAACTCTTCTCTGTTGCTCTAAATTTTATTTTCCAATTTGCTTCTTTGCTCTTATAACTAAGGCTAAATTGCATAATCAACCATTGGGGTTTGAGTCATTTGCAAATTGACCTCCTGGGGTTTTAATTTTGCAATATAACCACCTGGGGTTTTTTAATTAGTGAAATTGACTCATCTAAATACATTTTGTTGTCAATTTTGCTAACAAAATTTATCACATGCATTGCACTCGGGTTTATATTAATGAATTTTTTTTTATTATAAAGTGGTCATATGTAATGCACGTAACAAATTTCTACTAACAAAATCTACAAAATGTACTTAGAGGGGTCAATTTCACCAATTTAAAAACCTCAGGTGGTTATATTGTAGAATCAAAACCCCAAGGAGTCTGTTTGCAACTGACTCAAACCTCAGGAGGTAATTATATAATTTGGCCTATAACTAAATCATATTTAAATTGGTATCATGGTGAAAAGAAAAAAAAAAAAAAAATCATATTATAAAATTTTCGCTAATTCTTTGCTTTCAAATGTTACATGATTACCTCAAAATAGCAAAGATGATAAGCTTTGGGATTGTGTTACTTCCTTAACAGTTTTGTGGGCATGCTAACGGATTTGTTGCAGCATAACCAAAACAATTTTGTCTTCCTATGTTATTGCCTTTCAAATGTATTAGTAATCTAATGTTTAAAAAGAGAACATTATAGCATTGTTTATTATCCCCTTGCCTTATAGGAACATCTCAAAGTCATTCAGAACAATGTTACTAAGCTAAGGATGAGCTAAAACATATTTTCCAGGTTTGACATTTTGCATAACTTTTACCTCACACCACGACTTATGGTGGTAGAGTTGGTATGGCCTCTTTAAATTTCTGTTTAATTCATTTTTTCCATGTAGAAATTGTAAATTTCATATTGAGGTTAGGAATTTTTGGGTGCTATAATTGACTGTTCTAGAAAGTGTTAGTGTGCTTAATTGTTCAGAAAAGTTGATTGTTTATTTTTCATTGTTGTTAGATTTGTTTTTATTGTTCTTGGTCTATGTGTTTGTTAGAAGAAATTTTTGAATATGTTTTCAAGCAAAATTCAATGAGAAGAACTAAAGACTGTTTTTAGTCAAGAACTACTTCTACGGTGTTGTTTAAAGCCTTAGTTTTTTTCCTTTTTATTTTTCTGCTACGATGCCGTTTGAAGTCTTTGGCTTTTTCTGCTAATCTCAGTCAAGAACTACTTCTACGGTGCCGTTTGAAATATTTGGATATGGGTTTTCACAACTAGAGAATGTGAAGGCAAAGTCCCTAGCCCTGCCCTTGGTCCAGGCCCAAGTCTCCGAAGTCCAATTTTAATATGTAGCTGTCAAATTGTGAGTGTTCTTCAAGGAAATTAGGTCGGTTCTACAACGATTAGGATTTCTAATGTATAAAAGGATTTTGTTGGCCATAGGTTTAGGGCTAAGGGCTAAAAGAAAGCTTAGATCAAGGTATTCTCTTTCTCAATTTTTCAAATTTCAATTTTTTTTTATACATGTAAACTAAAAGAAAAGATTCTGAACTTTATGTTTTGTAAAGCTACCTTCATGATTGCTCTAAAGCATTGCTACGCTATATGTTTATATGCATAGTTAAAAAGTATCTTGCATAATTGCATATTATTAATGTCATCTATTGTATATTTGTATGTATTCATAAAAAAAAATCTATTGTTTATATGCATTCTAGCATTTATGAAAGTATTCATGCTAAACTATAATATTATGATGGTTCAATAGTCTCTCAAAAAATGATATATTCTTTCGATTTCATTTTCAGTAGTTTTTCTATGCATCGCATGGGTTTGCAACTAGTATATATAAAATTGGAGGCCTTTGCAATTAATTCTGCCCTCCTATGAAGCCAAGTCTGACTCATTGCTTTTTCTTTTTTTCCTTTTTGCCTCTTTGCCTAAATTAAAATCTTCCCATTTTAAAATATTTCCATTTACTCCAAGAAACCTAATATTCCAAATCACGAATTAAGAGACATTAATTCGGTATCCAAGCAGGGAAAAAAAAAAAAAAAAAGAAGCCTAGATATAGATTGGAATTGTCAGCCTCAACTGGTTTGGGTTCTTGAGAGTAAATGGGAAGTTGAAAAATGAAGAAGAAAATAAAAAAACCGATAATCAAGGAGAAAAATATGGCTGAAATAAATGTGAATTGAGAATTAACTCTACTGTAGAGTTCGTAAAATCCTATCCATTCATTTTGAAATAAATGGTTTGGATTTTAACACGTCATTAATATTTGAGAATAAGTTGACTATCACTATTTTAGTATCTATTTAAATTACTATTTTTTTTAATATTCTATTTAAATTATTAATGGATTTGAAATTTGTTGATATATTTGTGAATTTGACACTAGCTAGCAGGTGGAGACTGTAAATTAATCAAAATAAGTGACAATGTTGGAGAAAGAGGTAAACTATTCTTGAACCACTAAGTGACAATGGTTGGAGTAAATTAAATATTTCGTTTCTTCGATCATGAGGCAGAATTTGTTGATTCTTGTTTTTTTTTTTTTTTTATCAGTAAAACTTTATTGAAGAGAAAAACCACTGAACGTGAACCAGGAAAAGAATACAAAATCAGTTAGAACATAAATCTAAAAAATCAATGAGATTAGAACAGCCAAAAGGTCCGGAGTTTGCCATCCAGTCAGCGAAAGAACGCATGAACTGAAGCTTTAGCTCTACGACACTTTTTCCACTGCCTTCAAAAAGTCTCGCATTACGCTCCTTCCAAATACACCACATCAGACAATGGGGGGCATAATTTGTTGATTCTAAGTAATTCTTCAGTGCAGGAGGAAAAAAGGTAAACTATTCTTGAACCACTACTGATAAGAGTTTTAGAATTTGGAAATATATTACTTATGAGAATATGCAGCATCATGACTTTGCTCTTCTAGAAATGTCGTTCTACGTCCCTAAGATTAAATTGCTCAATATACCTCATAAAAAAACTCGAAGCAATTAGTTGGGTTTGTGACACCCATTTAGTACTTAGCTTTGTGTTTAATTTACTCTAATATCCCAAAATATCAGATTATGAATATATGAACAATATATAAGAGTTAGATTTTATATGAATATGAATTAATTGATAAAAATCATTCATCTTTTGGTATATAAAGGTTAAAAGTTTTCTTACAAAATGCAAATAAAGTATGACATAAAAGCACCATATTTCATGATTGAAGAGCATGCGGTTTATATTTTTTCAAACACAAATTTTGGGTTAAAGTAGTGAAGACATGATCTTTTTCAAAATTAGTATCACGATTATGATGTCATGTGCAATTCGAAGTATCTTTTAAAATATTTTGTAAGTAATTATCTTATAAGACATATATTACTTATTAGGGTAAATTATACTAACACCCCATTCTTTTGAGTAAACTAGACTCGCTACACCATAGTTTGGGGAAATGACACTCCGCTCCCAAATTTGCAAAATAATTAACACTCCGCCCCCTTCTTCATTTTTTTTTTTCTTTTTTTGTTTATTTTTTATTAATTTTTTTAACGAATGCGTAACTAACCAAAGTTAAAAATAAAAATTATATTCCAATTATTTTAAGTTTAAGTGGGGGAATATTCATTTAAAAATTGGGGAAAAGAGGGCTGAGTATTAATTATTTTGCAAATTCGAGAGCAAAGTGTCATTTTCCCAAACTAGAGTGTAGCGAGTCTAGTTTCCCCATAAGAAGGGGGTGTCCGTGTAATTTACCCTACTTATTATGTGTTATACAATTTAAGGAATCAATTTCAATTATATAACATGTCATTAGAAAGAGGATGGATGACAAATGGTAATTAAGATTGTAATTAAGAGGTAATGACAATTAATTTTTGAAAGAAAAGAAAAAAATATATATAAATATATATATATATATATATTATGACATGACCTAATAAAAAGATGATGAATCTAATAAAGTAATTAGAATGAATTTCTATCAACTCAAAATTTTATGGGTATTTTTTTAGAATAAGGAAGAAAATATGCAATACATTTTCTTTTTTCTGCAAAATTAATTATTCATTCATATTTTAATTTGGACCCTTTTTTTTTTTTTTTTTTAATTGGGGCCTTAGGCCAAGGCCTTGAGCCAGATTAGAAGCAGAACTCTCTTCCCATAAACCTATGTTATTAGAAAAAATCAAAACCTTAAATTACAAATACTTCCAAATTTTCACGTTGAAACTTTCCTTCAGTATTATTAAATCATTAGTCTCCCCCTAATTGTATATATAGACTTGATTTATAAAATGAGATTTGGAATTTTGAAGCACACATTTGATATTTTTGAGGGGTTAAAACAAAAACATCACATCTAGCCTAATCCTTTCTACCATAGCATTGATGGGGTTTGTGACACCCAAAAAAAGAAAAGAAAAAATTGCATTGTAAACCTGAAAATAAACTAGTAATACTAATTTCTACTATTTTATTAAAAAAAAAAAACTAGTAATACCAATTAACTCATTTTTATAGGAAAAAAGAAAAGAAAAGCGTTCATGGCATAATTCTCAAAAAAGAAAAACGTTCATGGCATACAATTGACAGCTGATAATCTTGTTATTTCAACCAGCCTCAAGTTGTTAGGATTCAAATGCTTTCATACTATGAATTTTCAAGTGCAGATGTAGTTCAAATGTTGCAACTTAACATGTGATTGTGTTCCAAATATGGAAGATTATGGGGGAATCAAATGCTTTTGCACCAACTCCTATAGGTCTTATTTACGTCCTTTTCAATGACAATTCTGCTTTGATTTTATCTAGAAACTAATGGTTGATTAAGGTTACACCCATGCATATGCGGACTAAAATTATTGAATTACTAGCATGCTTTTATAGATTGTTCAAATTTCTTTATCTTTTTACGTCAAAAAAAAAAAAAAAAATTCTTTATCTTTTAAAGATTAATTAAAGAACCCTAATAATTTTTGTTTTCCTGTTAATTCAACACATATATAATTACAACACTTCTAATTTTCAAAAGGCCTCATAACATACAAATATTTTGACAAAGACTTGATTGCTTATTTGATACCTAAATATTAGGTTAAGACAATTAATCTATCACTTATTATGAATATCTTAAACCCCGGGGGGGGCCCCCCCCCCCCCCACCAAAAAAAAAACAAGATTAATGTTTGACTCATTCCTCACTATGTAATTGAAATATTGAATTTAGTCACAATTAATTCAGGTACATGAAGGGGTAAGTTTAAAGGCTCTTTATGGATTTCAGAATTCTACATGGAGGATGAAAATCTTCTGTCCCAAATTGTTCGCTCTACTCTATGCTCCACCAATAATGATAAGTCACAATAATATTATTTTTTAAACACTAACAAAAATATAGGCAATTTGGGCAATGGTTAAGGCCCCCAAATAAAATTAAGAAGCCTCCATTTTAGAGTTAACTAGCGCTCAACAAGGTAACCTAACCATCAAGAACAAGTATCCACTTTGATTGCAGACTTCTTCGCCCTAATCAATAAGCGCGAGATACTTCTCGAAGTCTCTCATCCAAGACCGCTAATGCCGAATCCAAGACCTCTTGCTGATTCCCAGACCTGGTTCACGCTTGAAAGCCAGAGCTAGTCTTCTTCCCACTGACCACTACTAATAAGAGCTGCCGAACCACTACCTAAAATGAGTTAGTGCCTTCCTCCATGGGGGTTCAATAGCTGCTGATTCTGTAACAGCTTCTTATAGAGCAACTTCTTTAGGTAGATAGTCGCCGGGATCATCTCAAATCTGGGCCTCGCCTCTCTTTCCTCCCTCAAGAGGTTTTTATTCCTGGCCTTTGTTTGGCCGGCCTTCACAAACCTTCTGCCCGACCGTTTCTTCGAGGCAGCCTGCTCTTGCTCAGGTGCCTTGAGTGCTGCAGATGGTTATTAGTCTTACGTACATTTTAATTAATGCTGCTTCACCCAAGAAAAAAAATTAAGGTCTTTTCTATTGAAAAATTATTCAGTAATCCCCTTCTCTCACATATTGGTGGGTCCTACTATGAATTTAATTAGTAGGACTTATCATTCATATGAGAGGGGGACTTTGCATTTATTTGTAGTCTTGGACTACTAAATAATCACACATATTCTATTAGCCAATAGAATGCATTTTTTTATTAAATGACCCTCACTATATCCAAAACACAAAAGGTGAAGAGACAAAATTAAAATTAGAAGAAACACTTCAAACAAAATAAAATCTAAATTAATAGCAAACAAATGCATTAGTAAAATCTAATGTTAATCTCTTGAAATCTGCAAAAAGAGAGACTACAGGTCAGTTTGTGCTAGTTGTTTCAAAAGGTGCGATTTTAAAATGTGCTTTTTAAAAACACAAATTTTAAAACTACAGTTAATCGTTTAGTAAAACTTGTGAAAAAATATTGTTTCTAACAACTTGAGTGTTTGAATAACATTGCTATCAAATAGTTTTCGGAATGTACATGACCAAAAAGGACTAAAAATGCTTTTAAGGTTATTTGCTCATATTCCAAAGTAGTAAATGTCAAAAATACAAATCTATTTCTCAAGCCCTGTTAAGAATCATTTATATCATAATATAGTGGCCTACGGGCTAGTCCACTATTCATCTATATCTATATATAAATTAAAATAGAAGACATTGTCATATCTCTGCCATGTGACATGTATGGCAATTCCATCTACTTGACATGTGGCAGCTTAGTTGGATAGATGTTGCCACATAATTTTCATGTGTTAACATATATTAATATCTATGTATATAATAAATGTGTCAAATTTATTCTATTATTAAAGCACACCTTAAAAAACAAACACTTAATAATTACGCTAAAAAAAAAAAAAAAATTCTTATAAAGGGTTTTTTATAAAAAAAAAAAAAAAATTCATAAATCACACATTTTGTACGTATAAAAAAAGAGAGGGAAAAAAAAAAAAAAACCATCATATGAAAAGAATTAAAAAAAAAAAAAAAAAAACCACTAAAGCGCTTAAAACGACGTTGTTTTGATGTTTTTCTTGGTTTCACGAAAATGATGTCGTTTTAAGCATCTTTGAGTTGGACAATGCCGTTTTTGTGTTTCTTTAGGATGCTTTCATATTTAATTCTCTCTCTCACACGGTGGTTCTCTCTCACACCATGCTTTCAGACTTGCTTTTGACGTTCTCTCTTCCCAGACCATTAAATCCCATAAACTCCCCTAAAATCGGCCGTTTTTGTTTTCCCCACAATCTCTAGCTTAGGTTTTCTGACCAAACGGAAGCGCAGGCGTGCCCTTTGTGCCTCTTCGTTCCATCAACTATTATGGGCTTTACGGCGTTTCATCTTCCCCAATTTCACAACCTTATCTCTCTTCAATTCTCTATTTAAGCACAGCCTTCAGCATCATAATTTTACCCGATGCCCACTTTTCCTTTTCATTTTGTTAACTTCAGTACCCGAGTCCCTATTAAGCCAAAAGCCAGCCAAAACTTGAACCCGAGAGAAAGCGATAATAGGAGACAATGGATCCTGAGCCACAGCCTTAGTTGGGTTTCCATGCCATAAAGATTAGTTACTTTAAGGTAAGCTCTTTTTCGATCAGTGGGTTTTTTAATAAAAAAACGATATATTTAAATTTTGGATAATTATGTGGATTTTGTGTGTTTGCTTTGTGGGTGTCTTTGTTCTCATTGGTTTTTGGTTAGATTATGAAGTTTTAGATTATGGGAGGTGATGTTTTTGATGTGAGGTGTTCTTGAAATTTCACTCTGACCTATGTTGTGAATGATTCCAGGCAAATATGATTGACACATAAGGTTAACCTCAAACCAAAAGGTGGCTATTGTCGACCTGTGAAGGTAAAAATAATACTTACGTTTGTTATTAAAAAAAATAACAATAACAAAGAAGAAATCAATTGATTTTGGTTTTCTGTATTTTTTTTTTCCATGTATGAAGTCACGTGTGGAATATGATCTAACTACAAGAAATCATGAACTAAATTTTGGTTGCATAATCGACAGATTTTTATCCAAGCAAACAGTCGTAAGAAAGAAACTTCAGTCAGTTGGTTTGGTTGCCATGCTTTTAGCATGAAAGTATGAGGAGGTCTTAGTTCCTGTAGTTGGAGATTTGATTCTTATATTAGATAAAGCTTACACTTGGTAAGAGGTCCTGGAAATGGTTGGTTATGATTATGCACACTATATAAGATTTATATCTTATAACAAACAATTGACCTCTTGCTCTTCATAAATCTGTAGGAAAGCTTGATGCTCAACACACTGATGTTCAACATGTCAGTTCCAATACCATTTGTTTTTATGCAAAGGTCCTCAAGGCTGCTCAATCGGACAAGGTAAGTACTCTTTTGTGTGAAAAATATTTTAGCACATCATTTGTTTAATTGTAATGTGGTTTGGTTTGTCTTGGAAATCATTTTTGGGTTGATTCATGTTGCAAAACTCTCTTCATTCACATTTTGGATTCTGCACATCATATGTTTGACAAAATGTCTCACTCGGTGTTTTATTTGTTGAAGTCAATTTAATGGTTTATGCCTCTTGGTTTTAGTTACCATTGATCATCTTTTTTTTTTTTTTTTTTCATGTGCATTTAGGCTTACTAGGCAATTAACGTAATAAGAACCTTAAGTTAAGATTAAAAAAAGAAGTCCAGGTTTAATTTTGTATTGCTTTTGATTGGGGGTTTGTGTTGTATGGGATTTTCTGTTTGGGTTTAAAATTAGATTGGGTTTTCTGTTTATGGCTTCATGTTGTTTATTTCTATTCAACCAAAAAGTGAATGTTTAATTCATACTATGTCTATGTATGAGGTAGCTTTTATATTAATTCTAAAAAGCTATTTCAACGATATCCTGTTGTAATACTTACTTATTTTTTAAGAGCTACTTAGAATATCTTGATGAACTTGATCACCCCTAGTCAAAGTGTTTGTTTTAAGACTCTGGAATTATCTTTTTTTGCTTTAAAAGCTTGCTAGTTTTTGCATAACAAGCCAAAATTTTGTAAATAGTGGTAGGGAAATAATGCATTATGTTAATAGCTTATGCATGCACCCTGTTCTGATTTTTTATTATGCTTGCTACGTCTATAATTCTGTCACGGTCCTCGACAGAGGTGAAAGAAAGAATTGAAGCCTCTAATGCCAAGTATAAGGCCAAGGCATATCAACATAGAAGGAGAATTGTCTTCCTAGAATGGGATTGGTGTGGATCACTCTTACTAAGGATATACAACATACTGGTCCCTTTATGAAGTTACATAACAGGAAAGTAGGTCCCTGCAAGGTGCTAAAAAGAATCAATGATAATGCATATATACAAGGTGGAGCTGCCAGCACTCTTGCAAATTTCCGTTCTTTCAACATTCAGCAATCTACATCTCACACCTTACCACCAAAAGCATCTTCAGAATGAAACTTTACACTTGAGGCAAGTATCTCTAAAGAGGGGGGGTTTCTGATGCAGTGGATTTCAAGGTGTTAGAAGCTATTGTAACAGCCAAGCTTTTGCAACAAAAGTAGTTATTTTGTAGTTAGGGCTTATGATCTTATTGTAACGACCCTATCTTTTGTAACAAAGGTTGTAAGCTGTTACTGTTAGTAGTTGGTTAGCCATCTGTAAACAACTCATTGGCTGGATTCACTACAAGAAACTTCATTTTTTTCAACAAGTATTTATCAACAGTCACTTAAAACTGTTGATAATAGCATTAATTATTGACAGCTAGAGTCAACCGTCAATAAAAAATGTTGATAAAATTACTCGCCAACCTGCACGGGCTTTTCCCTCTTAAAATTTAATTATTTTCTTCAGCACCGTTGAAAAAGAGGATAAAAAATAAAGATTAAAAAATAAACTCTTTATCATCAGTTTGGTGGCCGTCGATAAAATAATTTAAGGCCTTTTATTTACAGTTTTGTACCGGTGAAAAAAAAAAACAAGTCTTTTATTATCAGTTATAAACCGTGGAAAATAGACTCACTAGAACAGAAAACACACTTTCAGATTATACTCTCTACAAAACCACTCTTAATATTACTAGACTACTTAGGCTTGAACTTGAGGCAATAGAATTTTATAGCATGGCCCTTAGCAACCTTGGTGACAAAGTCTTATCTGTACTTTCTTTACCACATTACAAAACAAATAATGTAGGTTCCTATAATATAAATGTTAGATATATATATATATATATATATATTTTTATTGTCAAGATTTATAGAAAGCTAGCTTATAGAAAATGTCCATGACTATATTCAAATGGGTTAAAGATATTTGGTCAAAGGTTGGAAATTATCTTCTTTTCAAGGTTTGTAATTATGTCTGTATTGATACATTGATTGTTGGTGGTTAAAATGTAAATCTTATTTTTGTAACAGAATAATATATATTTTTTCTCCAACCTTTCGAAAGGTGCATAAGTTAGTCATTAGTGGTTGATTATTGTGTAATGTGTAGCAAAGTGTTAAATCTTTTTGTTATATATGTGTTTTTTGTTGTTCATAAATAAATTGTTACCGGCTTTAAATTCAATGATTTTGAAGAGCTTTTTTCTTAAAAATACCTATTGATTTGATGCTAGATTATTTCTACAATGCTTTTTTATAAATGTTAGGTGAAGAATTATTATGTATTGTTGGATGAAATAAATATTTTAATTTCAATTCAAGCGCTCTTTTTTGTTCTTTAGAAATATAACAGGTTCTAACGACTTTTCAAAACCATTCATCAGAATTGAGATTCTCATTTTAGTTTTTTTTATAGTTTCTTAAAATTATGATATTCACACAAAATAAATATATATATATATATATATATATATATATAATTTTCCATGTATCGCACGGGTTTGCGATTAGTAATAATATATAATAGCAGAAGACATGAGCGTTAAAACCTAAATGTCTCACATTATGACAAGTGGCATATCTATCTATCGTTTAAATTTCTAAAGTGATACGTTGTTTAGATTTCCTAAATGCTTTGCATGTCTATCTATCGTTTAAATTTCTGAAGTGATATATTGTTTAAATTTCCTAAGTGGTTTGATTTAATAACTGCCAAACACTTTTAAATAAAAATAGATAATAACAAATTCTTAATAATAAGTCTCCTACTACTAAAAATATATCTTAATAAAATATCATAATAAAAATCTTTAAAATAAAAACAGATAATAACAAATTCTTTAAAATAAGTCTCCTACTACTAAAAGACATCTTTATAAAATATCATATTAAGAATCTTACAATTATGACAATCTCCTAATACTAGAAGACTTCTTAAAGATTATATAAAAAAATTCATACATTGTTTAAATTTCCTAAGTGGTTTGATTTAATAACTACCAAATACTTTTAAATAAAAATATATAATAACAAATTCTTTATGTTAGGAGTACTCTTTTAGTGAAAATGTATTGATTAGTGAACAATCACTTAAGATATCATTTAGTGAACAGACATACTCCTTGATAGAATGAAGATAAATAAAGCACGTTCAATTGAAGATTCCTCATTCTTCCATAATCTACTTACGTAACATCTAAACAATGGTAATCTGGTACAACTTTTGTTCTTCTACTTCTTTTTCTTTTTCATTTTTTTATTTTTCTATCATGATCTATTTTTATTTTTGTGTTTTTGTATTGCAAGGGGATCTAAGAGTCAATTGAACTAAGGTAATATTTTATTTTTACTTGATTCTAACTTTTTTTCTGCTTTGTCTATTAAAGATAACTATTTTTTCTC
>BKZX01027324.1:0-10402 GCA_014362285.1 Fagus crenata
ATATTACTTATCAAAAAAGAAGAGAACATATTACTTATTCAAAAAAAAAGAAGAGAACATATTTTGCAGTATCTTATTTACTTAAAGCTACGGCTGACCCAAATTCAATATGGTGCAACTGCAAGGCATCGTAATATATATATATATATATATATATATATCAATTAATCTCTTGGAGGTTGTTATAATATTTCCCCAACCACTATTAATATTAAAACCACAACACGACAGATCGATTAACGTTTCCAGTAATGATTTTCCAACCCTCGTGAGATACGCATGAGCCAAGTGGGCAATTGCCTGAGAGGCATACACTTTGTTTACTTATAAAATAGGACCATATAGGGCGTACGGTCAGGCAGCCTAGCTAGCTAGAGCCTAGAGGCATGAAGAAAAAAAAGTTCCTTTTTTTCTTGTTTCAACATCTTCAAAGGAGATGATCCACCGCAGTCAGAAAAGATATCTCGAAGTGATCGCGACAAGCGCCTAGGCCCCACCAAACCCCAGATGACAGAAGACACGGCCATTGGGACATGTCCAAGGACTATTTGGAGGAAGCAGATTTTTTTGGCATATGTTGCCGACAGACTTCAGAAGCCACCATGCTACACTGAGATTAATTGTTCCAGCTAAAATGGTTCCAATGAACTGTATGCAAATGCAAAAGTAAGACCACATTAGAGTAGAAAGAAAGATATAGTTTCACTATCAATTTTAGAAAAAAATGATTTCTGCTTATACATGTTCAAAGTTATTAATTCTAGCACCAACAAAGTTATATAGCTGCACATATTTATGAAGTTAATGGACCAATTTGATTATGATATAAGATTGTCATAATAATGGCCAAATCGCCTGAAATTAGAACATTGAGATGCTTACTTACATTGTCACATGCAATTTGTACCTTAGATGTACTAAAATTTTGAACAATTACTTATACTATAGCTACAATTTCCACTTACTGCGCATATCTTTGGTCAGAAATTACTTCAAATTTCTATTGAGAGCTTGTATTTGTTAGATTTGTCTGTGTGTGCCTTTGTATAAATTATTAATAGTGATTAATTAACAGCAGGACTTACGGACCAACCTTTGAATGAAGATTGAGCATCAGTTGAAGTCTGAAGATGGTGGCAAAGGAGGATAAATAAGCTTATCTATTGGAGAATTCTCCAATGTAAATAAGCTTATCTATTGATTTTAATTTGGTTTTGTTGGCTTGGTGCCTACTAGGTAATCTTTGTAGTGTAAGCATATTGTATCTTCATGTGTTGTTTGAATAAATTAAAAGACAATATAAAGCCATTATATATGATCTAATTAACCCAAATTGTCACAGTTTATATATATATATATATATATGCAGATGTGTCTAGGTCTATTGTTTCTTTATACTGTAATATAATCTATTCTTGGTGATGGACCTGGTTGCTTCTAGTCCATTCTCTTGTGCTTTGAATACTATGTTTCACTGACTTTACAACCATGAAATGACTATCGTTTTTTGTCTGATTATTTGAATGATAAAAAATAGAAACTACCTTACAAATTAAGCACCTTCTCTTTTCACTATGATTCTTTCTTCTCATATTCTCTCACATGGAAGGTCTCACTTTTTTTCTCTTATTCGGTTTAGCTAGGTTCGTTCGTCGACAACCACAAATTAAACCAAAGAATGCATTTTGAAATCACTAGGTTGCATTATTGTTACCCCCTTTTGGCTTCTCAGCAGGTTAATTAGTATAGATGCTGCATTGCTAAAATTATACTAGTAGTACTGTTGAAGAATTCCTTGTCTATAAGATGGCATCCAAGATATTGGGAATCATGTATTATAATTTTTATTTCACTTAATTATGGCAAACAGCATGGAGTAAATTTATTCTTTTCTTAATAGCTTAAACTCTTTAATTAAGACAAATGGTATTGTAACGCCCCGAACCCAAAGCATGAGTTCGACACGTGACAATAGCCGCACACCCATAAGGCGTGCCTTACAAGTGTGCCAGGCCTTACTAACAGATTCTAAAAAGAATAATATCCTTGATATAAAATCTCCAAATAAACATATTAACCAATAAGTTCAAATGAATTAAAATCCATACATTGCTATCTCAAATCTTAATAAGCAAAAGTCTATTACATAAAATCCTTAATCAACAAATAAGAAATACTAATATTATTCATGCCTAGAAGTCCTTCTCACACAACTCCTCCGTAACGTCCGAGCTAACTAATCCTCAGAATTTGAAATAGGAAAGAAAAGGGGGGTGAGCTGGGAGGCTCAGTAAATAACTATAGTTTGAAAATGGTAGATCAAGCATTTATTCAAATAAAATATATAAGTGTTCATAGGATAAATCTCATGAACTTAAGAAATATAATACAATGCAGCGGAAAAACTATATATAAATTTCAATAAGTTCAAAACATTAAAAGTCTCAATTTACTTAAAATAATGCAAACAATTAGATATCAAATGTTTAAGTAAGACAATATGACTATGGTCAAGACAATATGACTATGGTCACGCTATATCCCCATGACTAGGCCCAAAACCACACATAGGCCGATGGTAAGCCCCAGAAGAAACTAGTTTCTATGCTAACGTTTACCCCATTGGCGGGGTCCAAAGCATAGTCAAATGGTTCAGATTATTTTCAGATTCAATTTTATTTCAGTCAATGTCAAAAGATCATATTCAATAAAATCACAGTTCAACAATGTTTGGTTCTTTTCGTAAAATTCAAAAAGTGCTTGATCCCACTTGAAGACACAAAACTTTCTAAACAATCAACTAATTAAATCAAATACACTATAATATTCCAAAAAGACAAAACTCTAATTCTTTTCTTTAAACTAATGTATCTAAAATAATTAAAATAATAATCTGTACTGAAATACAATGAAAATAAAATAGAGAAGTTTCAGCAAAATATAACTAGTTAAGAAAACGTTACTTACCTCTAGCAAAAACAAATGTAATATTCCTCTCCTTTTAAAATTCACAAGTCCAACCTTTTAAAATTCACAAGTCCAACATTTGAGACTCAAATAACAATAGAACTATAGGGACCACATGAAGACTAAAAAAAAGAATCACAGCATAAAATTTAAATAGGAAATTGAGGATGCAACTAATTGGGGAGATGAAGAGGTAAGAGAGTTCAAGAGGTGAGAGTGAGAGAGAGGTAGATGAAAATGTGAGGTATTTAATTGAAGAGATAAATAGGTCAGGTAGAGTTACTGTATTTATAGCCAAAGCTTCCATCAAGCTTTTGTGTCTAGGTTCAGTTTATCATAGAAAGTTCATTGAACATTCTAGAACATTTATGATATCAAGTTCAACGTTGTACGAACATTCATGATATCATGAGAGAGAATTTATTTTTTATTTCTAAAAACTTCTAAAATAAATTATTTATTTGTATTTTTACCCTACAATTAAAATTTACTAAATTACCTACTTAAACAAAAATTCTTTTCTTTTCTCATGTGGGTTACGGGTATTACAGGTATTTATCAGATAATGATATTCCATAGGCATAATCTTGACTTTGATTTATCCTATCGTAGTTTAGTTATCCCTGAAAGTGCCATCATCTTATAGCTGATCATATGTATTGTGCTTAATTGTAGCCCTGCTTAGGCTTAATAGCTGATCATATGCCGTGTTCTTATCATCCAGATTTGATAAATCTTAAAGCATCTTCAGCACTGTTCTTCATTTTATCTCCACATGTGGAGAAATTTTCACATGTGGAGAGTCATTTTTACAACTTCACTCAAACACTACTCTCTATTTTATCTTTATTTTTATTAAAATAATATTTTTATTATTTTATTTTAACTTTTTTTTTATCTCTCTCCTCATTTCTCTTTTCTTCTTCTTCTTCGCTGTGCTCTCCTAAGACCCACAGCAACCCCAAACCCATGGCAAACAAACCCAAACCCACGGCAAACCCACAACAAACAAACCTAAAGACCCACAGCAACCCCAAACCCACGGCAAACAAACCCAAACCCACGATAAACCCACGGCAAACAAACCCAAAGACCCACGGCAAACCCAAACCCACGGCCCACCACCTCGCCGAGATCCAAAACCCAAGACCCACCTTAAACCCACGGCAAACCGGTGACCCACGGGATGAAGAGCCCACGCCAAACCGAAGACCCACGGCTCCACCACCACGCTAAGACCAAAACCCAAGACCCACCTCAAACCCACGGCAAACCGGTGACCCACGGGATGAAGACCCACGCCAAACCCAAGACCCACGGCTCCACCACCACGCCGAGAACAGAGGGAGAGAACGGAGAAAAATGTGAGGAGAGAGAAAATTTTCGGGAAAATGAGAGAAAAGGAAGAAAAAAAAACTTTATATAATCGGTCAAAATTAATTAAAATAATGGTTGAAGGATGAACAGTAACTATTCAGAAATGAATATTTATTGTAGCAATATAAGGATTTGAAGAACTGGCTGAAGAGTCTGTTGGAGCTGATTTTTGGGTTTTGGCTCTTTAGTTGTGGATATAGATAGCAGTGTTGGAGCTGCTCTTACCATGAATTAGTGCATTCGATTGCTGGGCCCGGTTTGAAATACAACTATTTGCTTAGCTTTTAACCATTTTTTTTTTTTTTGGTTAACTTGTTTGGCTGATATGCAACTTTATAAGATCTGAGAATATGCTTTCCTATTGTAATTCTATCTATAATCGGGTGCTTTATTGTAATTGGGGAATTCATTCTTTAGTGCGGTGTAGGAAAATGTCAATTTTGATTTGTTGTAGACTTGAAGTTGCAAAATTTTCTTTCTTTGCTTTTGTGCGGCTGGCCTAATCTGATTCTGTAGGCCTTTAGCTTGTTTGCTAGTGTGGCTAGCTTGTCTTTTGTTGGGGTTCTGAGGCTTTCTTGCTCTTTGTTTGTATTGGTTCTTACTAATTCATCCCAAATATATATCTATATATATATATATATATATGCAACTTTTAAAACACAAATAGAAGCTCACTCTTTTTAGATACAAGGGTATTTTAACGCATTTTTATTTTTAAGGAAAAACATCAGTAAAAACCCAAATAAATTGGTAGTTTATTTTGCTTGTGTACAGTTTTTTTAAAGTTTATCTTTCTCTAAGTCTCTAAGTATTTTAAAACACTTGGTAAAAAAATATTTAGTAACAAGTCAAAAAAGCTTGTGCCAAGCTATTATAAAAAAAAAAAAAAAAAAAAAAAAAAAGCTTGTGCCAAACACACAACATAGATACTAGTTTGACAGTATATCACGTCTTAAATAAAAAAAGGGTATTTCATGCATTAGATAGATGTATATTTCTTTTCACTATTTTCCCTTTTTTTGTTTTTTAAAGACCTATGATATTTTTTACCCATTAAATATTTTATATTTTAAACATATATAAGATGGCCACGTGTTATCAAACCTTAGCAAAAGAGAAGACGAGTTATCAAAGTGGACGGCAAAGAGTAGAATAGAATCCTCTCCATTTGAAAATTTCTCTATTTGTTCATTTCATGGTTCAGATTTTATTTCACAAATCTAACGGTGTACAGAGTATCATGTCATTTAAAATTTTATATGATGTGGTAGTTTATATATTGTTAGTGTGAGATATTTAATCTAAACCATAAAATAAAGACTCTCCATTTTATTTCAAATAAAAAGGATCCTTGTCCCAAAAGAGCATGGAGCCACAGCATTTGGAAGCAAGCAACCATGTTATTGAGACGTGAGAAACACAAAATTAAACCAAAGTATTAAAATCTTTTGTGATATTTACTTGGTCAAACAATTGCCGTGGGGATGAGATGATGGAGGTTAGAATATTTCCCAACCACTATTAATATTAAAACCAGTAATCATGGTTTTAAAAATCGGACCGGACCGGTCGGTTTAACCGGTTCAACTGCAAACCAGGATTTGATACAGTTCGGATCTTTGCAAAAACCGAAAATTAGGAAAAAAGAGAGAAAAACCGGAAACCACCGATTCAACCGAAAAAACTGCGGACTGGTACGGTTTAACCAGTTTTATAGACTGGTTCAGCCAAAATTTCAAAACGCTTCTCATTTGCTCTCTGACTCTCTCTCTACTTTCAACTCATTCTCATCTAGCCCAGTTAAGCTTTTTTATTTATTTTTTTTCATAGGTAATTTTTTTTTTTTAATAGTCCTACACCTAGTCCAGTCTAAATTTCAATCACAATCCTAGCCTTAGCCCAGTCCAATTCACTAGCCAACAATTCCAATTTAAAACCCAAAATTATATAAACATAAAATTAAGCCCAACAATTCCAATCAAACCCCAACCCAATTAATTCTAATTTCAATATCATCTAAACATAAAATTCCCAATTAATTCCAAATTAAAAAAAAAAAACTCAAAATCAATTAATAAAAAACACTCACTGTTTTCATCAAAAAAAAAAAAAAAACACTGGACTGCAGTGCCGTGCGTGATCCAGCCGCCACCGGCCAGCCGTCACCAGTGGAACAGTCCTCTTCTCCTCCGCGCGGCGCGCCTCCGCCGGTCCGCCCGAAACCCCTCTGGTATGGTTTTCTCTCTCTTTCGCTCTTTGACTCTTTCATCTATGCCTCTGTGACTCACGTGGCTTGACTGCCTGAACTGAAGTCACTCATGGACTAACGGAGACGAACCACAGCCTCATTGCGACAATCGAAACCGGCCACTTGCTCTCCTTCTTTCTTTCTTCTCCGGTTCTCCCTTCCTTCCTTTCTTTCTTTCTTTCTCTCTCTCTCTTATTTTCTGATTCTCAGATTCTTTTATTATTTTATTCTTTTACCTTATTACTTATTTCACTGTTTGTTTTTTTGCTCAGTTTTTTTTGTTTTGTTTTTTTGCTCAGTACTTATTTCATTGTTTCAGTAATTAGTCAATTAGCTCACTGTTTCAGTAATTAGTCAATTAGCAATTTGTTCTTTTTTATTGTTTTATTTATTTCACTGTTTTAGTACATTATCAAGATTCGTAGGCACTACTTAAGTAGTATTTATTTTTTTGCTTTATTTAAGATAGTATCTATTGTATTTACATTACATTTTTTTTTTTTTTTTTGCTTATGTATAGAATATACATTGAAAGGTAAGGTTTATTATGTCACTCCTGACTAGGTGTATTTTTTTTCTATTTAATGAAATTTTTTCATATCGTTAAAATTTACTTACTTGATATTTCAGTCCATCTTAAAATAAATTCCTGATTTCGCCCTGCCCTGCGTCCTGTCCCTCGAGGTTGAAGCATGGTTTTAAAAACCTCTTGAAGTAAATCTTCATCTTTGGTTGTCATCAGAGGAGGCCTGGGGATCACCGCTTGCGTGACCTTGTGGTGTTCTTGCTTTGTAAAGATGCAAATCTGATGAAAAGTCATTGCTAAGAGATTTCATTTTAGCCCCAAACCAAATGAAAAGAATATTAAAAAAACCACTACTGGTAACAACAGACAAGACTATATTTCTCAATGTCCTTTTTTTTTTTTTCTCACACATCCACATGTTTACAAGTGAAGTGACAACTCCTGGCAGTAATGATGTACCAACCCTCGTGAGATACGCATGAGCCAAGTGGGCAATCCTGAGAGGCATGCACTTTGTTTAGTTATAAAATATAGGGCCAAGGGCAAGCCTAGCTAAGTGCATTGAAAGTTCATTATCAAAAAATAAAAAAAGTGCATTGAAAGTTCTCACCCAATTAGCTAGCTAGAGCCTAGAGTCATGAAGAAAAGAAGTTCATTTTTGGGTTGTTTCAACATCTCCACAGGAAGGGATTCATCGGATGATCCACCGCAGTCACAAAAGGTATATCCAAGTGATCGCGACAACCGCTTTGGTATTGTAGGTGACCGCCATGTTGACAAAAAAGCTGCAGAAATGATCAGCAGAGTCCACAAAAAATTTCGAGACACGTCAAATCAGAAGATGTAAATTAAGGTTAGTAATTGTCACAGTTTTTTCATGCAGATGCGTCTCGATCTTTTGTTGTTTCTTAGTTTATACTGTGATATATATATATATATATATAATCAATTCTTGATGATATTGATGGACCTGGTCTGGTTGCTTCTATATATGCATTGTATTTGCATGCATGTGTGAGTCAAAAATAAATATATGAAAATTTCTCGATCTTTTATGCTTTTAAAATTAACTCTACTTATGTTTCAAGACCATATTCCGGCCACTTACATTCGATTTGTGTTCCGAATAGTTGGGGTTGGTAAACAAGGTAACGTTACGAGGTTGAAAATTTTGGTGGCCTACGGTCTATACGTGTGTGTGGGGGCTCGTGCGTGTGACTGTGTGGGGACCACAGCTTTTGGAGAAAAATAATAGTAAGACAAAGTCGGAGAAGATAGAGATAATCTTCCCATCTTTTAAGACTTTCTCAATAGTCTTGTACTCTATTTGGGAGGAAGGAATAGAATTGAATGAAAAAAAAAGAAAGAATTTATTTGAAAGTTTAAGTAGCAGAGAATGAAAAGACCATTATTTTGTTTGGGAGTTTAAGTGAAGAGAATAGAATAGAACACTCATTCTTCCCTATTCCCTTCAAACCCTAAATTTTCATTCCCCCAAAAATTGGAAGAAATAGGAGGGAATGGATTTAAGTTTAATGATTTTTTCACCAAACGTCTTAAAATGCCCTTAGTATTTTTATAAAATCCTAAATTATCCTTATAGATTTGACCTTTTATTTTCCTCAGTTTCCATGGTATTTCTATAATATTGTATTTCTAAATGACCATGCATGGACCTTTAACAATGTCAATTTTCTTTTAAAAGTTTATTTTGTGGACAATGAATTTCGAATTTTCATTTATTGGGATTATATTTTAGTTTATATTGCTTAAATTTTGTACTTGTTTATAATTAAGCAGATTTTATATCACCTATTATCCTAACTGGTTTCTTTTTTTGTTAGCAAGGGTCAGAAAAATAGAAATAAACTCTCATGACATTTCTATAATATTATTGTGACACCACAAGGTGTCATATATAGTGTGGTAATTCTATAGATTAATCTTACATTTTTTTTTTATTTAAGTAGAGTAATCCTACATTTTATAAAAATAAAGGGTATTATAGTAATGTTGTTATAAAATGATTCATTTCCATTCCTTCTAATATTACTCCCAAACAAAGTTACTTACATTTCATTCCATTCCATTCTTTTATTTTAAAACATCCAAACAAGATTACTTAGTTTCATTCCATTCCATTCCATTCTATTCTATTCTATTCCATTCCATTCCATTCCATTCTATTCTATTCCATTCCATTCCATTCATTAAATTTATTCCATTCCATTCCATTCCATTCTATTCCATTCCCTTATAATTTATTCATTTCATTTCATTCCATTCCCCTCTAAACTCCCAAACAAAGCCTTACTGATGGAGTTGACCTCCAACCCGATTTAAAAGAATTCTTCTTCAACTCACTATGTAGCAAGCAAATAGACCATTCACATGTGTATTTTAAAAGTACATGTGGATGGTCTATTTACTTGCCACGTAGTGGGTTGGAGGTAAACTATTTCCTACAAATATTTAGTGATGATTTGTAGGTTAGAGTGAGAGATATATATTATGGTACACTAGTAAGGTGTATTCAATAGTCAATACCATGGATTTCTTTTAGTGTTATTATAGGTCTTATTAGTTTTTTAAGGTATCTATCAATATTAAATTAGTTTGTATGTGAACGAAAAGATGAAAATTGATATCTTATAAATTTTTCAAAAATAAAATTTGTCACCTTTAAAATAAGAGACGTAAATTGAACTTCGACTAAATTTTAGAAAGGAAAAATTTATACATGTACACAGTGGCGGCTCCAGGAAATTTTTTCAGGGTGTTCAAAGTTTATTTGAAGTAGGGGCAGAGCCAGAGATTTAATCTAGGGTAGACACCTTTTGATCTTAAACAAAACTAAAAATCAAATAATAAAATAAAACCAGCCACAAAGAATTAACTAATAAAAATAAAAATAACCAAAATAAAATCAAAAGTGCCCAATCGACTGCCCGTAGAAATTAAAAAAAAATGAGTAACTGAGTTTAACAATTTCAAACTTCATATCATAGAGAGAGAAGGGGGGGAATAAAAATTACCAGTTAGATAGAGGAGCAAGAGGGCCATGACTCGAGCTAGGATCAGGAGGCGAAGTGGGTTAATTGTTGACATTGTTGTGATTTTTGGCTAATTTTTTATAATATTATTGGGGCTATTTTTAGTGTTACCTTTGAATTTTTTTTTCATATATATATATATATAATTTATTAAAAGGTTTTAAAATAAGTGATATTATCTCAAGATGACATTCCGATATAACGTTTTAGATTACAACTTTAAATCAATGC
>BKZX01027328.1:14237-35495 GCA_014362285.1 Fagus crenata
AATTCCTAAAGTTGTTTAGCGACGACTTGTGTGCTATGACTTTTCTTACACCTTTTATATATTCTACTATCTTTTGGAAAATAATTTTCGTACACCTTTTAATCTTCACTCTTTTGAAAAATAATCGAAAGGAACTTTTTTAATGATAGACTGTGGGGGAGGGGGGGGGGGGGTTCGAATAATTTTGGAATTGTATCAAACATTTTAATATAATGAATCTCAGACCAGTGGAAACTGTTTGGATGATAAAATAGAGTAAGAGTTTAGCCAAATAAATAGAAGCAGGACACAATTTTAGGTGGTTCGATAACTCACCTACGTCCACATAGAGAGTTTGCAAGATATCAATTATGATTACAGATACAATGATATGTAACTATAAAACCAATGAGAGACTCTCCCTCATTTTCTTTCTCTTTTTCAGCCTTCAGCCCCCCCTTATATAGAAACTGTTAGAATCTAATATAACATATACAAGATATTTAGGAGATATTTGATATACTAATCATGTTTATCCAGCTGTAAAATGCAAGTGTTGTGGGCTGTAAAATAGAGGTAAAAATCAATTTTGCTTCCTCCATTATTTTCAACCCAATATTTTGTCTTAATTATTTTTGTGCCCCCTACATAGACAATGACTAATAATAGAAAATCGTACTAATTCAATGAATAATATGGTTTCTTGAGGGATATTGTGTAGTGTTTCATGGTGGCTTCTTTAAAATTCCACTAGATGCAATTAATTAGGCGTGTAATTGGAATAAGTTGGAATCTTATTAATTACGTGGTTGTTATGCAGTGAATTTCTGTCCATTGAAAAATTCCAAGTAATTGATGGCAAAATCTCAGAAGATGCAGAAAAGTATCTTGTCTAGATATATTTTTGGGCAAATTACATTGACACCTTCTTCTTTTGGAGAAATTAGACTCTCTACACTCTAGTTTGGGGAAATGACACTCCGCTTCCAAATTTGCAAAATAATTAACACTCAACCCCAAAAGAGGGGGTGTCACTTCGTTTAGTTGACCCACAAGGTGCACGGCGAAGGATGATGATTGATTATGGAAAATTGATTGAGATTTTTGATAGTATCATCAATGAACGAGTACAATTAAGAGCTTCATCAGAAGGTTCTAAGGCAAGCAACGATGTAATAGGCTCCTTCCTCAATCTCGTTGAAGAAGATAATTCAGAAATAAGCTGCAATGATTTCAAACATTTGCTTCTGATAATTGACTATCTTTCTTACCTTTGAACACATAATAATCTTTTCTTTGATATTTTTTGTTGTCCTTTTTTTTTTCTTTTTCTTTTTTTCTTTTTTTAATTACATGTCAAATTTTAGCCACATCAGTTGACAATTCATCTGTCCAAATCATCACTTAACTGTGGCTTCTAATTGAATTTAATGAAAGGTGCAATTTGAAATCTAAAAAGAGTTAGGAGGCCAAAATGACAAGTTTTGAAGATAGGGGGCCAAAATGAAAACACATCCTAAGTTAGGAGGCCAAAAGTTGACTTTAGTCTTATTATTATTATATGTTTTGGGTTGGTTAAGGTGGTTGCTGATAAAATTAGGGTTGGAGATGGAAAAGTACCAAGATTTGCAAACACACCTAAATCGGATTAGCGATTTCACTAGCAACCAAGTTAGGATGTTGAGGACGATGTCATGTGGAAGATCCTTTGAAGGAAACGACGGCGTTTTCCTTGGTCGCTCCGATTCTGATTCTTCAAGGTGTTGCATTTTGATATTGTCTGAGTCTGAAAGCACAGAAGGAAGGATATGGGTGTCTTAAGAAATGAGAGTCTGCAAGTTAATGGGCTTGTGAGAGTTTGACCTCAAACCAAGCCCATGCAAGGCCCATTTTAAAATTAGGCGTTTTGGTTTTCGTTTCCTCCCTTTTCATGGTTTTTGGTTGAGGGCCAAACTTGTTAAAAAATTATTTATTTATTATTATTTTTTTTTGGGTCAAACATAACTCTTCTGAAATTTATTTTAAAAATGGATTGATTCAAAATCGTCATTGTCCAATTTTTTTTTTAATTTAAAAAGCACATAAAAGTTGTCTTTACAAAGGATGACTTTTGACCAAATTTTTCTTAAATTTAAAAAACAGGTAAAAGTCGTCTTTCTCAAAAACGATTTTCAGAGGAAAAATCGTTTTTGAAAAAGACGATTTTGAATCAGTCTATTTTTCAAATAAACATTATAAGAGTCATGTTTGGTCCAAAAAAAAAAAAAAAACATTTTTTAGCAAGTTTGGCCTTTGGTTATATAATCTGTATTTATGACTTGGCGATTAAAATTTAAATTTTGAAAGACTTGAGTACCCTAATTTTAATATCTCAATATTATTATTTAAAGAATTGTTGAGAGAAATAGTTTTATGTTTTATTGATTGCATATTATTATCTATTGATCCTATGGTACATACATGTTTGAGTATATTAGTTTAGTGTAGTTTTTACTTATAAAAACTTATGTTTCTATATCTCTATTAGTCAGTACGTTTGTCACGAAATTTAATAATTTATATAATTATACTACAAGAAATAAAAGACACATTTTTGACAAATTTTTCTAATTTGTACCCAATCCAATATGAAAAGATAATTATCTTTATTTGTTATGCTAAGGATCTCACTTGATATTTTTTACTAAATTGTGTAAATTCTATAGATCTTCAAAACATAAAATTATTTGAAGCGAGTCTCCAACCTTATACAGCAATCAGATTGCGTAGAATTTGTTTGGCCATTGAAATAGATTTTTTTTTTTTTTTTTAAGTATAATTCATCAAGAAGCTAAACAAATAGTATGAATATATGTTACAAATAATACAAATAGTACAAATAGGCAGCTATCAGAGAAGATGGTTGGGGGCTTTGTTACTTTAGGGTGACAATTATGAGTTTTGGGTAGCTTTGGGATGCTTGTCTAACCATAATGCATTGAAACAGCATGCCTTAATCAGGGGACTGCATTTGGAGGTATCTCTGGCTGTTGGTTGGGCATACCTTGGGGTAGACTTTCATTTACTTAAGAAGAATATATGCTGTTATGCATATGAGTTATGACGTTATGCATATGAGTTATGACATTATTCTGTTGTTATATCCACTTGGATCCCATGTGAGCACCCTTGACACCTACAACAGGGGGGAAAACGCACGATAGGCTGATTTTAAAAACAATTTCACAAAAAAACACTGTTTTGAAAATAATGAGTTATACAGCCTCGTCTCTACTAGAGATGAGTTCCAGTCCAAAAAATTTCCGTGGCATTTTCTTGACTGTTTCGTGGCATTTTGACGTGGCAGTAAATTGCCTGCTGGAACTCGTCTCTACAAGAGACGAGTTGCAAGCTTCTTTTTTAATTCCCTCATTTTGGCACGAACACTGTTATTCCTCGTAATCTGGCTGGAACTCGTCTATGCTAAAGACGAGTTCCATTGAAATTATAACCACTTGTCATATATTATTTAAAAAAAAATAAAAAATTTGGCTTGAACTCGTCTCTGGTAGAGACGAGTTGCATTGAAAATGGAAGGTTGGCTGGAACTCGTCTCTGCTAGAGACGAGTTCCATTGAAATGGATATCATTAAAAAAAAAATTCTGGCTGGAACTCGTCTTTAGTAGAGACGAGTTCCGTTGAAGCTGATTATTAAAAAAAAATTTGGCTGAAACTTATTATTTAAAAAATATATATAATTTGGCTGAAATTGTGTTTATTAAAAATAATTTTGCTGAAAAAACTGAAATATTTCAATGGAACTCGTCTTTAGGAGAGACGAGTTCCATTCAAATATACAATACAGGTGAGAGAACCGGTGGCCATAAATGAAAAAAGTGGAACTCGTCTCTTCTAGAGACGAGTTCCATTGAAATATTTCAGTTTTTTCAGCCCACCTTCAATTTATTTTGTTTCTTCTCTCTCTCTCTCTTCTTTACACTTAAAACATATTCTTATCTTTCTTCATTATTCTTCACTTTTCCAACATCAGTTCACTTTTCCAACCAACATCATTGATCAATTAAAAGGTAAAACAATATAAATTTTGTCTTTTTTTTTTTATTTATATGTTGTTTAAAGTTAGTATCATTATTAGCTTATAAACGTTTTTTGTGTGGGTGTTGAACATTATTCTTTTGGTAAACATGAAGCATATCTATATTTCTTGCATAACGTGAAGTATGTTTGATTGAACATGAAGTAACAAGCTGTAACGTGAAGATTTGAAGTGTTTGAATGATCCAGTCGCTTGAATCAGTGGTCCAGGCAACTGAGTCAGGCAGAAAATTCCCAGGCACTACATCCAATCTACTGGACCATCAATCCAGGCGACTAGATCAGCCAAATACATGTCATCCAGTCTACTGGATTGGTGTTCCAGTAGACTGGATTGAACGAGTACTCCAGACTTCCCAAATCTTCTTGAGATGTCTACTGGATATTACAACCATTTTTATATAATATGTTATGTAACATTTGGATATGAAATATTACCATTATCATCTTATTACTTGTTTTTTTTTATGTGACTAACTAATTGTAAACTACATTTAAATTAAATAGGTTTGCATATGGCACCAACTATGTATATTGTCTATCTTTGCTTCAATGGGGAGATTATTTATAGTCAAAATGGAGCTGAGTATCAAGGGTCGCAAATGAAGTTCATCCGGGTTCATCGTGGGATTAGTTTTGTCGAATTGGAAACGAAGATATTCAATGCACTACAATTGGACAATCAATCTCATCGTATAACAGTTACATACCGTTGTCCTCAAAAGGTGATTTCACCTCACATTAATTACATGACTCTATTGATAACAGACGACGACGGTGTTAATCTCATGTTTGACATGTTAGATGCAACACCTGAATTAAAAGGTATTGAGTTATATATAAGTGTGGGGGATTGTGTTGGTGAAGGTGCTGAGCCTCTTACACAAGATGATGGGGATGGATTAGAAGCGGAAGATTGTGTTGGTGAAGATGTACAACAAATGACTGTGGATGATACTGCTCCTTTTACACAACCCTCTACAGTTGGAAGGTGTACACCACAATTACATGAGATACCAACATCGGTGGAGGATTGTGGTCCCAGCATTTGACATGATTATGTTCCATACAAGGTAAACCCTTTACCTGGAGTGCATGATACGATGATGTTGGAATTTACTGCTGATGATGAAGAAGAAAACGCCGATTATGAGAATGATTCGTATTTTGATGATGATGATAATGATGCGTATTTTGATGATGATGATGAGACAACTGATGTTCATAATGACGAAGTTGATGATGTGGTCCCTAGCCTCAAACCCAAATCCTCATCGTTTACTACAAACACATAGGATAATATAAATGACACTTCCTTCAATGATGAGGTGACACCACTCGATAGTTGGGATAAAAAGCAAGAGTTGAGAAAAGGGTTGTTTTTCAAGAGTAAAATTGAGGTTAGTATGCATTGAAGGTTTACTCTTCACGCGTCAATCAAGAATATAAAGTGAAGGAGTCAAACAAAAGAAAATTACATGTATGTTGCAGTAATGGGTGTTCATGGAGAATGCGGGCATGCATGCGTAGTACACATAGATTTTGGGAGATTACAAAATACAATGGTCCCCACACTTGTAGACACCCCAACATCCGTAAAGATGGCAAGGTATTTGATTCAAATTTTATTGAAAGAGAAGTGAGGAGCTATGTAGCCAATGACCAAACTATTTCAGTGAAACCGTTGCGGCATCACATGTGTACACAATTTGGCCATAAAATTTCTTACTACAAGGTGTGGGATGCCAAGTAGAAGGCAATTGCTAACATATATGGGGATTGGGGGGAGTCTTATCAGTTGTTACCAAAGTTTATGAAAGCACTAATCGACACGAATCCGAGTACACAAGTGGAATGAAAGACATATTGGAGTGAAGATGCAAGTAGTGCTATATTTGAGAGTGTATTTTGGGCTTTCGGTCCTTCAATTCAGGGGTTCGTGCATTGCAGACCAGTTGTCTGTATTGATGCAACACATTTGTATGGAAAATATGAAGGGAAGTTGATGATTGCCATGGCAACCGATGTGAACAATGGGATTTATCCACTTGCCTTTGCAGTTATGGAAAAAGAGTCGAAGGATACATGGCGTTGGTTTTTGCATTGCCTTAAGAAACATGTCACAAAAAATAGAGAGCTTTGCATCATATCAGACAGACATGGGGGTATCCTGAATGCAATGAAGTGGAGTAAATTGCAGCCTCTAAATGCATATCATCGATTTTGCATCCAACATTTAGTCAGCAACTTCAACACACGATTTCATGACAAACGGTTGAAGAACATGATACAGAGAGCAGGTGAACACAACCAACTAAGAAAATTTAATGCAGCAATGGACTCCATTAGACATTATAATAAAGATACTTGCTGACATACTGGACAAAGAGATAGACATTGAAAAGTAGACATTAGCAAAAGATGGTGGACGGCGCTATGGGGCAATGACCACGAATTTGTCTGAGTGCTTCAATGGTGTTCTGAAAGGTGCATGCAACTTACCCATTACAGCAATGGTAGAATTCATTTATTTCAAGCTTGTGCATTATTTTAATGATCGCCACGTTAAAACTTAAGCTCAATCGACTTCTGGTCAAGCGTTCAGTACACATGCCATGGAAATCTTTCAGAAGTGGAGTGAGAAGGAAAGTTTGCATCACGTAATAGAGTTTAATCGGGAGGAAGGTACTTTTCAAATCCAAACACAACCTAGTCTAACCAGTATGAATAAGGGGAACCATAGACATGTGGTGAAATTAAGTAATAGAACATGCAGTTGTGGGAAATGGCAAGCGTATCATATCCCTTGTTCACATATAATTGCAGCTTGTGCTAGTCAGCACATCAATGTACCAATATATTGATCCATTTTATAGTCTTACGGAAATGCTAGCTTGCTAGCAACCACACTTTGAACTGATGAAAGATGCCCTGTATTGGGAAGAGGACCCTAACTTCCCTATGTTGCGACCTGACCCAAGATTGCTTCGACAACGTGGTCGTCCAAAGTCAACAAGAATTCGAAATGAGATGGATTGGAGGGAGAATCAACATAAGCAGAGTTGTGGATTGTGTAATGAAGAGGGGCATAATCGTAGAAAATGTCATAATGCAATTTCACATCAAGAAGCGGTGTTGCCTCAAAGTTGGTAAGTGATTACTATGAATATTATATTTGTATTGATCAACTTTGTTTGTTATCACTTAACATGTCTTTTTAATTATGTTCTCTCAATTTGTTTGTGTTATTTTGGCTTATGCTTTTCTATTTCTATATTGTAGATATTTTGGATGGATAATCACATGTGGAGCCCAAACAAGACTGTTCTTTGGCACTTCAACTTGCAAAATCTGAAAATTGACGTTGGATAATGGTAGAGAGTGATTCCAAATTTTGTGTGGACACCTTGTTGCAAGAGTCTTTTCGTTGCAAATGGAATATTTCTGCTCTTTGTAATAATGTTATGTGTTTAGTTTTAGATCTGAGTTGTATTCTTGCTTTGTTTAATGACAAGAATTCATTTAGTAAAAAAGCTGTACATGGTGCTTCCTTAACCTGTTTATGAACCATTAAACTGAGTCATTTAGTATTAATGGTTAATTTGAGCTTCTTATGCTATTATTGTGGAAGTTGTTTATATTATTCTCTCGTCTTTAAGAAGGAACGTATACGCTACAAGATGATTTTTTGTATCCATTAGGATTTTGTAATTGTACATGTGCTTGTAATCATGTGAAATGTTAGTATTTGATGGGGGTGCTATTAGGTTTTTTGAATTTTAAATTTTGGAATGGCTGGGGGATCTGTAGAATTCAAAACAGGGACAATCCAGTCGACTAGATTTGGAAGTCCAGGTGACTGGATTATACCAGACCTTAATGATCCAGTCGACTATATTAGTGTACCAGTCGACTGGATCAGACAGAAAGTCCTGGGGTAAGTGGTTTCAATCGATTGGGCCATTTTTTAGCCACCTAGATCAAGGATGCAGTCGCCTGGATCCCTAATGCAGTCGACTGCATCCATCCTTTTTCAACCTTTAACTAATTTCGTCTGTACATAAAAACCGTCTATAAACTATCATTTCACCTTTATTAATGATGGCAAACCATAAGATCAAAACTCAGAATGTTCAATTAAAAAGGCCAATGATTTGTTGTGGCCATTTTTTTTTTTCATAAGGTTTATTGTGGCAATTAACATGTAGTATTGGGATTTAGGTGTAACCTTGTAAGTTATCTTTTGCCCTTTATCAATTATGACAAACCATAAGATAATATTCAATTAAAAACACTGGGGAAACCATCTCAAATTTGGGGCATCATACCCATTTATCAATTCATAAAACATAACAAAATGCATCAAATTTGAGCAAACCAACTGGCAAAATAAACAAGAAGAAAAAATTACAAGAGCTGCAATGAAAATGTACTAATGACATAATATCAATAATAAGTACACCACAAAATGTCATATTTTCTCCCCTTGGCATCATCAAAAACAAAAATAAAGAGAAAGAACTATATGCCTTGATTAATCAAATGCTCATTGATTTCCTCCATGGATGTTTCCAAAGTAGCAAAGTGCTCATCATAACTCGAGAATCTTTTAGTAACCATGAATGAGAAGTTGTCGAAGCTTGTCGTGAGGTTTCCGATGCTAGTGGCCATAGAGTCCAAACGTCCCAACACAAGTTGAAAGTTGTCCTCATTGACACGAGAGGAGCTAGAAGGTACGCTTGGAGGCTCTTGATCCTCTTGCATTGCTTCTTCATTCCCTTCAGCTTCAGCTTCATCCATTTGTGCTTCTTCATCCACTTGTTCCATCACAGGTGCATTTTTCTTAACCCAAGTGTCATCCTTAAATTCAAACCTCATTTGTCTCATGGTAGTTTCTCTATAAACATCCTTATGACTTACGTCTCGAGTCTCTTTTTCACCATTTAAATCTACTCCAAAATGATGTAGAATAGTAGTGATCTGGAGACCATATGGGAGGGCGCCATTCTTCTTTTTGACACAAGTGTCTATGTGCCAACCAATATAGAATGCAAGATCAAGTTTGACCTTGTTGAGAATGCATCACAGTATGAAAAGGTCTAGATAGGAAGTGTATTCGTATGAACCACTCCTAGGAAGGATGTTGTGGGCTATAATGTGATGAATGAGTCGGCTTTCTAATGTGAGCTCGACAATTTTGGGTTTATAGGCTACTTCAATGCTAGGATTTCCACACATTTGCTTAATTGACTCTAAAGGGTCATACCCTTCAAATTGCACCCAACTATTTGTAGTATAACGTTCAATACCAATTTGAGGAACTCCTAAGATAGAGGCTAATATGGAATGGGAGAGTGAAATGGATTTACCCTTCACATAGGAGGTGATTTTGGAATGCTGAAATTCAAAGTGTGTGTAAAAGTGTTTAACAAGAGTGGTGTATTGCTTTTGACGCTTTGAAAGGAAATTTTCCCATCCTTGAGCTTCAAAAAGCTCTCTAATATGAATGTGGTGATTAGCAAAGAAAAGGAAATCAACAATTTTGCCAAAAACTACCGTTCTACGACTAATGTCGTCATGGAATCTTACCGCATGCTCGGAAGAAGTGAAGTTGTTGTCCAATGATGGAGCTTCATCCCTTTGAGCCTTTGATTTGAGCCTTTTCTTTCTTGGATCTTCACTTATGGATTTCTTTGGAGCCATTCGGATTCAAAGAGTTAGGGTTTTCAATTGGGGGTTTTGGGAATGTGATAGTTTTAAGAGTGATTGGGAGTGATTGAGGGCTTGGAGTATGGTTGAGAGTGATTTTCGACTAAAACCCTAAGAGAGAGAATGAGAGAAAATAGAGAAAATGAAGTCTGCGAAATTTATTAAAAACCCAGAAAACGCAGATCCAGTTGCCTGGACACTTAGATCCAGTCGCCTAGATGTAGGTCAAATTTTTTTAAAAGCTTTTAAAGCTTAATCCAGTCGCCTGGATACACTATTCAGTCGATTGGATTCAACTTCAAAAAATTTCTGCCTGATCCAATCGACTGGGCACACTATACAGTCGCCTGGATCAGGCTCCAGTATTTTTTAAAAAAATTTTTAGGGCCTAATCCAGTCACCTGGATACACTATCCAGTCGACTGGATTAAGCTTCAAAAACTTTCTGCCTGATCCAGTCGACTGGACACACTATACAGTCGCCTGGATCAGTCTAAAAAATTTTTAAAAAATTCTTCAGGGCCTAATCCAGTCGCTTGGACTCCCTGATGCGGGCGCCTGGATGAAGGTTGAAAAAAATTTCTTCCAGTTTTAAAGCATAATCCAGTTTTTAATATTAGAAAAATGGGTTTAGGCCCTTGTGCGTGTTCTAGATGTTGGTTGTTGATGCTTATCAAGGAATACTATGTAAATCTAGGTTCAACAGGAGCATGAATGGCTTTCCAACTTCCACCACAGCAATTGGGCAGACATATTGACATCTTCCAGTTTTAAAGCATAATCCAGTTTTTAACTATTATCATTGTAATCTAAAATCTAATTCACTCCATTTTGACCATAACAATTTACATATTAATGTGACACCATTTCCATAAGTCACCTTCTCTATAGTAAAATTAACAATACCTTCAAAAGAAAAATCATTTGTAAAATCATAAGCCATACTAATCATTTGGAGCTAAGCTGATTTCCATTTATAATTGCACATGACAATCCCCATCCTGGTCTTTCTAGTGTAAAAGCATGAGCTCAATAAAAAATACAAATATAAATATATATCAAACAACCAGTAGCAAGTTAAAAGTTATACAGTGACTTCAAGGTCATTCAACTTCCGCATTTTGGTGCTTGTTAATGGACTTGTCTTCTGAAACTCACATCTCAATCATTCGAGTGAAGTTATCACTCAATCCCACAACAAGGTTTCCTCTTATTACGAGGTGTGTTTCTTTTCAGTACAACAGGCATATCTAGTTGTGGCCGTTTTGTACCTCTACCCCTACCTCTACCATGATCACCCACTTCAATATCCCGAACCAAGTCCTCTAACTGGGTGGCTGAGGAAGGGCCATTTGGTTGAGAAAGGGCTGGTGCTGGACCACTTAACTGGGTGGCTGATGCTGGACCACCTGACTGGGTGACTGAGGTTGGGACAACGGACTGGGTCACTGAGGATGGACCAACTGACTGTATGGGTGAGGATGGGCCAACTGACTGTGTGGGTGAGGATGGGGTAACATCTGCAAATGATGCAAGTGGGCTGAATGTCTGGGTCAGAAAACTAACCGTATGCTCATGGTAGGCAGCTGAGATGGGAGTAGTAGTGTGGGCAACTGAGATGGGGGTGGTAGTGTGGGCAACTGAGATGAGGGTGGTAGTGTGGGCAGCTAAGATAGGGGTGGTAGTCTGGACAACTGATATGGGGGTGGTAGTGTGGGCAGATGACATAGGGGTGGTCTCAGTAACGGTGGTAGCATCTCTCAACTGGATGGGAGGCACACTCATACTACTACTCGGATCGGATGGACGTGACGGGCACTGCGCACGTGGATATGGCAGGCGCTGCGCACGTAGACGTCGCCTCCGAGGAGCGGTTGGAGGAATAGTTGTATGAGTATTGGTGTCTGAGTCTGTGTTAACTCTTTCCACAGAATCAAGCCGATGCAGCTCATTCGAAGCTTCTAGTGCATTAAATGCCAATTGATATGCCTCCGCTGCTAACTCCATAAATTTCGCCGGATCCAACTCTTGTTCAGGATGAAACATTTCGCATATTTGCATGTTGCACAACGTTTGTCAAAATGTATAGTATGTCAGTAAAAAATTGTGTCTCAAAGATATCCAAAACATGCACGGAATTATTAAGTTAAAAAATTTACCATCATCTCGTAACAGCCGCTCCTGCGACTGATAAAGCGTCGAGTAATCCGACGGTACCAATCCATATATGGATCATGATATGTCATAAGACCAACCATTTTGTCATGAGTGACAACATGCTCACGTCGATGATCCCATATACTTATGTAATGCCTCCAACGTTGCCTCCAATTCTCATGTACCTTACCCCTAAGATCACAATCATGTAGTTTTTCATCGGTATTAGCAGGCTAGGGTATGTCTTGTTGCATGCCAAATTGACGTAGAGCACGATTAGGTAAGTGCCACTCTACGATCTGGAAACATACTAGAGGCGTCACTGAACGCCATACCTCCTGCCCTATCCGACAATACTCAGGCAACGAACTCAATACATCATCTGTGTATGGTTCCCAAATTACCTACAAAAGCTTAAAAATAAAATGCATTAATAAATGATATATGCCCAATAACAATGTAATATAATTCAAATTTACCATGTATTGAATAACAATTTAATAATAATAACAATGTAATTAAAACAAGCACGTTACCTGATCAGAACGTTGTCTAGAGAAGTCCGATCGATATTGCTCAAGCACATGAGTGGACACATCCTTTATGTCTTTCACATTGCGTCACCTACAATGGAAAGTATTCATCAATGGAAAATTTTGCTATAACCTTATTTTGTAAGGCATATAACATGTTCAATGTCTATACAAAAAACAAAATAGTTACTTGCCTAGTGCCATAAGGACCCCCTGGCAATGGTTGGGCAGCATCAGCAGGCACTTCAACATCAGCATCAGCATCAGCATTAGCATTAGCATTAGCATCATCCACAGCATTAACAATCGGTTGAATAAACTTTATTGCAGGTGATATGTGTGGAAATCTAGACCATGCCCACAACTACACCAAGTTTACTGCACCAGCAATGTCACATGAGTCCGGGTCAGTTGCTCTACATAACTCTCTATATAACCATCCTAGAACTGCACTACCCCAACTATACCATCCAGCAACATCAAAATCCTCCAACATTGGCAAGAACATAAGGTGTACCTTCTCTCCAGACTTGTCAGCAAAATAACTGCCCCCAAGGAGCTCTAATATGTAAGCTCGTGTATACTGCTGCATGGTCACCTCATTAGCATCATCAGGTAGGACACCAAACGTGTCCTGGAGCCACTTCATATTTAAACGTGACCCATCTAACTTATTTGGAGGAGGAGAGACACCAAGTAACTGAAGACATAATTCCGACCAATTTAACTCGGTACTCCCTACCAATACTTCTTCATCAACGGGTAAACCCAAAATGACCTCAACATCTTGCAAGGTGATGGTCATCTCACCGTGGGGAAGGTGGAAGGTATGGGTCTCTTGGCGCCATCTCTCAACTAATGCTGTGATCAACGCCCAATCCATTTTTATAAAACCAAGCTTGGCTATACCATAAAAGCCAGCTCGCTAAAGGTATGGGATAAAACGGGCATGAAGTCGTCCAGATCGTTCTCTTACTGCCTCACGACGACGACAATGTAATAAAGTATACTACAAAATGAAAAAAATATATCAATTTATTTTATCACTAATGTAAGCGAAAATCAAATAATAAATATATTAGATACATACCAATCCCTCTTCCCAAATTTTGTTGGAGAAGTGTTTATTCTGTCTAGTCAACACAGAGGGGTCACTAGGACCCGGATCCATCACAAAACGGCGAGGCTCCATAAGTGAAAACTACTGCAACCATCAAATCAAAGCAGTGATATACCCAATCAACCATCAAGTTGAGAGCTAAAGAAATATATTAAATCTTGAATTATATAATATGGTTACATATCTTAATTAAGGAGTTACCAATTAAGAGCAAATTGATCATATTACATCATTCTTTTTCTCTTATTCTTTCTCACTCCAATTTCCTTTTATTTTTATTCTTAATAATTGATTGATTAATGACTATTAGGCACAAGCTTTAACTCCAACATATATAAGTATTTTAACACTCAAGAGAACTTAGGTCAACCAAGTTATTATCCAACTTTCTCCTTCATATGTACATTGATCATAAACTCTTACCTATTCAAAATAAAGTACACTGACTCCCATACCCGCCAATGTTTCTCCATTTAATCTCCTTGAAATATATTCGATTCAAGAATTGCACCAATTTAATATTGATTTGAATACAATTTTTTTTATACTACTCACAACAAAATTAGAATGAATCTTTGGGTTGGTGCTATTATAGTATCTCTGTTTTTTGCGATTTTCAAGTTCTTTTAGTTTTTCGTAATTTTACCATCCAATATAAAACCAAAAATTAGTATACATAGGCTCAAATGAAAAGGTCCCTAAAATTTTCTAGTAGAAAAAGCTTATCTAGGTAAAAAACCAAAAATTTAGAATCAATCTTCAACATAGTTTAGGCATTTATGTGTAACTTCTTTTTTTTGAAGAGCGAAGTGTCATCGTAAGACAACCTTAAAACACACAACAGTATTAATTAGTGAGACAAAGAAATTACAAAACTTGAATACTCTAAAAGGAAAAATTTCTAAATATACATTTGCAAGGTACGTACAATGTTATATGGAAATTTTTATTTAAAAGGGGGAGATGAGAGAGAAATTTTTTACTTGATTTCCGGTGGTCACTGGAGCCAGCGAGAGGAAGTTGCGACGGAGAGAGAGAGGGACAGAGAGAGTTCAGACCGAGAGAGTAAGAGAGTTGAGACCGAGAGAGTTTCAACTTTTGAGACAGAGACAGTTGAGACCGAGATAGTAGAGTTTCAGCTTTTCAGACCGAGAGAGAAGAGCTTCAGCTTTTGAGACTTAGAGAGTAGAGCTTCAGCTTTTGAAACCGAGAGAGTTGAGAGCGAGAGAGTTGAGAGAGAGACAGAGTTTTTCTTTCTGGTTCTTCTGGCGGGGAGACATTTCTTTCATTTTTCATTTTAAGTGGAACTCGTCTTTAGAAGAGACGAGTTCCAGCTCAAAATTTTCTTCCAGCTGCGCATCATCCGTGGCAATTAGTGGCAATCATCCGTGGCAAACTGAGGAGGACGTGGCAAGTATGAAGTGCAACTCGTCTCTAGGAGAGACGAGTTCCAACTGGAACTCATCTCTCTTACCGACGAGGCGGCTATTCCCCAAAAATGTTTTCAAACAGTGTTTTTTTGCAAAATAGTTTAAAAAATAATATTATTAAACAAAAAAAATCCCTACAACAGACCCAATTTACAATTGTAATAAATTCTGAAAAAGCTAACTAAACATATAAAGACCTGAAGCCAAATGGAATGGTAATCAATATTTTGCCTTAAAACCAAATAATTTGTTTCGGTATCCTTCCCGAATGGGGCCTTATCACTTATCAGTAACCAAACCACAGGCATCCTTACTCGTAGAGAGGAGTAATGTTTGTGTATTCCTTAAACAAGCCTCGATTGTATGTAGTTTCAATTTATTCTGAGTGTATGGCTGATGAGTAGCCAGGTTTGATTTATTTAGGCCATATAATATCGTATCATCTCGGTATCTTGTGTCTTTTTATGCAAGGTAGGTGATTGCTTCGTCTGGAAAGTGGAAACTACAAAAATAAATTGTTAGAGGCAAGTAGGTTGTGAAATCTTAAATATTCTGTCAAAACCAAGCAGGTCCAACTTGCGTTGAAGTTTGTCCATACAGTGGGCCAAGCACTGGCTGAGGGTATATGAACTAAAGATCAGGTGGATAGAGCTTGGGTTAAGGGCTTATGAACTGAGGGTTTTTTTACCCTGACTTGGCTTTCACTTTTGGAGTCGTAGCCTGCTAGTAGTTTTGATCAATGTAAACTTATTTTCATATATCATCAAACATTGTAATAGTGTAGTTTCTTTGTGCATCATACGGTGTAAAACATCCTGGATTTGGAATGTCTGTATCGCAAAGAGGAAGAGGGTGCGAACCAATTGGCAAGGAAAAGCATTTGATTGTGCTACAAGTATAGATCCTTCACTTTCATTACCATGGGCAGGCATGTCAGCAGATTTTCATGCAAGGTAAATTCTTAATTTTTATGGTATGTGTATCTGTTTTTGTTTTTGTTTTTGTTTTTGTTTTTTTTGTTGGAATTAGTGACCATTGGCATGTGAATCAATTGTTTTATGCAAAATTATTTGGTTACTAGTTCTTCTAACAATGAGACCTATGACATTTTTAAGGGATCCTTCACTAGATGAAACTTTTGAAAGCTGCTTGCTAGCTGTGCAGATATTACCTGTAATTATTCTGTCCTTTTATATGCTTTTTTGAATAGGAAGGAAATTTGAATCATCATAAGTATTGTAGTACTTAAAATTTGACTCTTGTGCAGCTTGCAGAATTCCAAATTGGTCTTGCAAAGCTTGCTCTGTTTTCAGGGCATCTCTCATCTTCACAGGTTTGCCCATCTCTATTCAATGGTTTGTAGGAGTAGCATATGTTTTTCATTGTTGTAAAATAAGAGCTAACAAGGTACATGCTGCAAAAAGTGTTAGTTTAATACTGCTTTCAATCACCTTTACGGGTTTTTGGAGCTATCCAGCAGGCTGTGCAGCATGCACCTCAATATCCTGAATCCCATAATTATGAGCTGGTTTGTGAGGCACGATTTGATTATCAATCTACTGCTGCTTATCGGCTAGCATGCTATGCAGTCAACAGTTTTCCACGCAGTGTCCGAAAATCTCATACCAGAGATATATCACTTAATTTCGCAAGATCTCTTCGTAAGGTAAACATATGACCTTAAAATTGAGAACTAAAGTATATCTAATAAATACGGTTAGAGAGCATAGTTTACTCTGTTTTTCCCCTCTATCCTGGGATGATAATTAGGACATCCACCCAGGCCTATTAAGAAATATGAATATCAATGATACAATCAACAGTTTGCAAATAAAACAAAGTTCGTGTGCTGTCTAATTTCCAATCCTAGAAACCATAATGGCAGGACCAATAAATTAACTTCATGCATCCCATACCAATAGCAAACATTCGTGCTTTCTTTTGAGGACTATTGGGTAAAAAGCTTAAGCTGATCTTGCTTATAACATATTTTCACTAGGACAAAATATGTATGCTTGACCATGACATTAACATGCAAATCATGCTCAAAACAATCCTGAAGTTTTTTTTTTTTTTTGGTTTCATCAATGTAGTCTTGAACATCACAACATTACTTATCATGTCTACATCAGTACAAAAGAAAGACAACATAATAATAGCTTTGTTTTAAACACAACCTACATAAGATAAAAATTCTGCAGCAGCTTTCACAGGATACAATAACAGACTTTCACCATAAAAGGGCAGTCCCACTTAAGTTGGAGTTTGGAGAGGCATGACCTGGATATGATCGTACCTTCAACATGTTTTTGCATGAAGTGGTCACTTTCAAGACTCGAACTGTGCAATTTCACTTGGAACTATCACCATTACCTTATAATAGAACAGCCACACCTTGCTTGAACTTAACTTCTTATACCCGATCAAGTAGAACAAGGCTCTCAACAAAAGTAGATGTATGAGCCGCCCATAAAAGGTTATGCACATCAAGACTATTGTTACGTAGAGTCTCAGGGTCAAACAAACAGAGCTTGCCATCATCATAATATGATTCAATTAGAAGTTGACCATTGTTGGTGCAGCCAAAGAACCTATAGAGTTCCAATGGTACAATTAGTTTAACCCAAGACTTGACCACACCATACTCCCTCATGACCCATATAAAGCATTGCCCATGACCTTGATCTTGACCACAAACCACCAATGCCAACAATCCCTTAAACTCTGTTAGAAATCCTTCTAAGCGATTCCCAGGAGGCGGCATAATCTCTCCAAATCTCTCAATATCGACATCAAATGACAAATGCCAAAATTGGTCATTCGTCCCAATTGACCAATGCAAAGCTCCATTAACAAATTGTGGTTGTCCTCCTAACCTCATAAAGATAGAATCGTCCGCATCAAATCTTCTTAACGACTCCAACGACACTTCAACCCTTCTCCACATATCCGTACTCAACGTGTAAACCTCAGCCTCAATCACATTTTGCTTCAACCACCCTACAATTCTTACAATCTTATAGTCATCGCTTTCCGAATGATACGCAAATCCAAGAGCAGATTTAAACGTATCGGCAGCCTTAACAGGAAGGCTAGTACCCGTAAGCGTCTTACATTTTCCAATACTAGGATTCCACAAATAAATTGTACGACCATAACAGACAGTGCCATAGATTAGACCATTACAGTAACCCACTATCCGAAAAGTAACAAAAGGAATTACAAATCGAGATATGGAGCTCAATGTGGCATCACTATTGCATATAGCCGTACATAAAAAGTATTCTGGGTATTGTTTGTGGTCAAAATTTATCTTCATATATAGCAAGTAGTTATTATTATATGATTTGGCTTGGTTAAGGTGGTTGCTGATAAAATTAGGGTTGGAGATGGAAAAGTACCAAGCTTTGCAAACACACCTGAATCGCATTAAGGATTTCACTGGCAAACGAGTCAGGATTTTGAGGACGACGTCGTGTGGGAGATCCTTTGATGGGAGCGACAACGTTTCTCTTGGTGGCTCCGATTCCGAATCTTCAAGGCGTTGCATTTCGGTACTGTCTGAGTCTGAAAGCACAGAAGAAGGGGACTTGCTGTCTTAAGAAATGAGACAAATGGTTTTATGTTTTATTGATTACATACATGTTTGAGGGGTTGTGGTCCCACACACTTTCTAATTTTTTTTACTCTTTTATTTTCTACACTTAATTATATACATGGGTTTCCAAATATTCTTTTATTTTATTCATGTTTAATTAGTTTTTAGTATTAAAATTGTGCTCATTGGTATTATTGTATGAAGTAAACACTAACATTTTTTGCTTGAAGATCATTTTAGCTCTAAAAGAATTGTAAGAAAAAGGCATTATTTGGTCTTACTCTTAAAATTTTAGTTCCATCCTTGATCATAACTCAAGTGCCATAGAAATGAATCTAAATGAAATAGGTTTTCAGTTTATAATTAATCTTTTCAATGGGAATAAAAGTCACATCCCAAATATGGGAATATCATTTCAAAATATGTTGCCATCGCATCAAATTTGTAGATTTTTTTTTTTTCCTCCTACTTATCCTTACGTGCCCGTTTGATATTACTATAGGAACTAGAAAGTAAAGCTTTAGCTATGGGTTTTAGTAATATAGTTTTTGCAATATAAGACATTATTTGAAAAGTTTTTTGAGAATTTGAGAATTATAATGGATAGTGCCTTAAAGTTATGGATGTATTAAAAAAAAACCATGCATAATGATTGTAGAGCTTTTTTGCTCCCCTAACATGACATCTCCATGGAAAAATAAACTAGCCCAAGACTTGGGGATTAAACTTGTTCCTCAACCTTCTAAATACCTAGGTGTCAACTTCAAGCTTTAGAGACAACAAAATAGGGGACTTTCAGGATCTTCTGAACAAAGTTTCAACCAAGCTACAGGGTTGGAAAGCCAAACTTCTATCTCAGGCAGGAAGACTAACTCTCATCAACCCTGTTCTCAATTCTATCCCTATCTACACATTCTCTATCTTTAAGGTTCCTAAAACTGTGTGTAAGAAGCTGGATTCCTTAATCAATGCTTTTTGGTGGGGCCATGATGCTAACAGGAAAAAGATGCATATGACTAATTGGGAGACAATAACAAAACCTAAAACCCAAGGAGGGTTGGGAATAAAAAAATTTGGACCCATGAACAAAGCTTTACTTACCAAACAGTACTGGAGGATAAGGAATAATCCTAATCTCTTGCTCTCCAAAACTCTAAAATCCTAATACTGCCCTAATGAAGAGCTTCACTCCCATAAGCCCAATCAGAAAGCATCTTGGATTTGGAAAAATATCATGTGTCAATACAACCCAAAATTATTCCAAGGCTCATGGAGAGTAGAAAGAGGTTTCAACATACCCATCAATCATCCAGCATGTTTCAAATTCATACCCAATGCCCCAACACATATTCAGAACCAAATCACAATAGTAGCTGATCTGATTGACCAACAAAATGCAAGATGGAAAACCAACCTCATCAATCAACTTTATGACAAAATTGACAGTGATCAAATTCTGAGCATCCCACTCCCTATAGTCTAGGCCAATGCTACTTTTGACAAACTTATTTGGCCACATTCCCTTAATGGTGATTATCAGGTAAAAAAAAAAGTCTATGAAATCCTCACCCACACTAACAATAATACAAGTCCTTACCTTAACATCAATCCTTCCATTTGGAAACAACTTTGGAAAATCATACTCCCTCATAAAATTCTCAACTTTACATGGAAAATCTTGCATCATGCACTCCCAGTCAAAAACGAGCTCAACAAAAGAGGAGTACACTGTGCTATGTCCTACATACTGTGTAACAATACCAATGAAACCCAAGATCATCTCTTCCTACACTGTGATCTGGCTAGAGCTGTTTGGTTTGGAGCTGAAATTTTTATCAGAAACCTTACGGAAGCTGAAATCACAGTGGACAATTGGATTAAGGATCTTCTACAGCATCACAATGAATCCAACAATAACACTTCTCAACTCCAACTGATTCTAACACTGATGTGGTGCATTTGGTTTCACAAGAACCAAATAATGTTTGAAGGGAAACAACCTAATCCAATGGAAATCATTCTAACAGCTAAATCTTTGTTGAACAGGTTTTTGCAAGCCCCATCTAACAATGCAGGGAACACTAAGATGGGGAGTAATACAACACAGGCAACATCATGGCAACCTGATAACAATTGGCAAGTTCTCATTACCACTGAAGGAGGTGCTGCAAAGAATGGCAAATGGCATATGTGGGAAAAAACAAAGATGGTCAGGTCATTTTTGTTGGATGCAAAACCACAACAGCACAGGATTCTAAAATGGAAAAAACCATAGCTATCAGGGAAGCCATCACCAAAGCTATCCACTTGGGATTCCAGAGGATGATCATACAAGTTGGAGACAAGGACATTGAACAAATATGGGGTAATAACTATTTCTCCAGATGGAAGCTCACTACTATATTCCAAGACATCGAAAACCTCCAACAACATCACCTCAGTCTCCACATAAAGGCAAACACAAAAATCTGTCTTCCAAGAAACCAAATCAATGGCTCTCACAACATCGAGATTTTTCCTTGATGTGTATCATGAACACTATATATATTTTTAACTCTTTTCCAGCTGTTATTTTGGCCAAGGATTACAAATAAGCTTTATGAGACTTAAAAGCTCGGGGGGGGGGGGGGGGGGGG